>NIVC01004201.1:0-55652 GCA_002269645.1 Macrostomum lignano | reverse complement strand
TGCTTTAGTACATATTTCACAGCCCTAATCATGAGGCAGTCTCATGCCACCCTCATCCCCGTCCTCATCTCATCCTCTTCCCAATCCGGATCCCCACCCGCCTCACAGACTCCATTGTAATTATACTTTTGCCCAGACGTAATAACAAAATATTTTGGCCATTATTCCACAGTTTTGATGTGTACCATTGACATTTGGATTGAACATGCAGTTCTCAAAGCCGCAGTTCTCAAAGATGCTCGACACTTTAGCCTGATGATTTGGCACTGCAAAAGGAGTTGTTATTTTTGAATGTTTTCTATAAAAGAGAAATACAGGTATAGTTGCCGAACTTACCATTTGAAAGATGCACGTCTGATGAGCTTCTTTGGTACCGCAGTATCCAAGCTGGGATTCTTTGGGACTGTCGACTGCTCGACTAAATCTTGGCCGCTTTGAGGCATCGCTTATAGCCGTCGAGGCGTTGAAGGACTGCATGGTCGAATTTGCGCCGCACGGTTCGTTCAGTCGTCGACAAGAAGATTTTTCCAATTAATAAGCGCGGCTGTTTGACGAGATGCACCAGCCATAGTTGTTTGACAAGACAAATAGCTTTTTCTCTCACTACTCGCTTTTCTGATTTCTTAAAAGACGCAAGCAAAATCAGCACTCATCACACGGTGTCTATGGTCAAACTAAGACACACAACTCAGTGGTCTATGGGTAAAATAACTCTTAAAACAGCCAATTGAAGCATGATAAAAAGTGTGGAATAATGACCGCAAAAGTGTGGAATAATGGCCGCAAAGTGTGGAATAATGACTGCGTGCTGAGTGAAAGTATAAGTACAATGCACTTGTTCTGTATAGTATACAACTTCGTTGAATACTATACAATCTACCATTGCCATTCTGATCTAAACTCTCATCCCTTAATCCAACTTTGATTATTCTTGCATAGCTACTATCTAGCTACTCTAAGTAGTGTTAACACGTATATTCACAGTACTACGTAATGCGCAGATAGAGCCGGGTTTTGGAGGTGAGGTGGGTGTCAGAGCCAATGCAAATTCAACGCCTATCTAAATACATTAGACCGATTCTAATTGGTCCAGAGTCATTATGTGAGACATTTATACTCTCATGTAAAATCTATACATGTAATCAGTGTACACTGTATCGTACAGCAGCGACGAGTACAATATAGTACGCATAATTAGCGCTTCACCGTTGTTGTACGTAGAAACGCGCGCGCGCCATCCCCACACAATGCAGCATTGGTGTACGCAGAATTAACTGTCCATATACCAAAAATTGGCAGAATTAGAGCGCTCACCCACCCCATAACGTCTATATTATTACTTGTCCATATTTACTGTCCATCCCAAAATTGGTGTACGCGCAGAATTGTAGCGCTCACCCACCCCATAACGTCTATATTATTACTTGTCCATATTTACTGTCCATCCCAAAATTGGTGTACGCGCAGAATTGTAGCGCCGCGCCCACCCCATAGCTGTTTATATACCAAACTTCGTGTACGCACAGAATTGTAGCGCCCACCCAACCCATAGCTGTTTATATACCAAACTTCGCGTACGCACAGAGTTGTAGCGCCCACCCATCCAAGAAAATATTCTTTGACCCCCACAATTAATTGGCGGCCCCGCGCGGAGGCATGATGAGTCAGCCGCTGTAAATCGCCGCTATCCACACTGTTATATCCACTCCTTCCATACTTCACTCTCTAGAATTCAGCCCTCGTCGACACTCCGAGACAATTACGTCATCCACCAACCCCCTCTCCCAAATAAGTTTTCAAAAGGCGTATATATATTTACACAAAAAGCCGGCCGAACTTTGATACGTATATTTATTTAGCATACACAATTGGGTGACGACCCAAAACGTTTGAATAATAGCGAGCAGGAGCATTTTGCAAACAGTTTACAATCAAGTATGAGTAGGGGTCGCGAGTAGCATCCTCATACGTTTGACAAAACTTTTTGGATTAGTGGGGACCAGCTGCCTTGCAATATGAGACACTGTGCTGGCATCCCGTACATTGCGGAATAAAACAAGGTAGTTCGAATTGAGCGACTGAGTTCGGTGCTCCTTACCCTTTGCAAACAGGTTTTGCACAAGATACCAAAGTCGGAACCCCACGTGGGAGACTTTGCGCGTGAAAAAAGTTGTAAAAGCGCCACTCTTTTCCATGGCATGCATTTGGTCGTCGACGACAAGCAGAATATTTGGTTCAGGGACATATTGTTCAGGATCAAATGTACACGAACGAAAATTTACAGGGTACGGCAATTCAAACAGTTCAGGATCCGGATAGTGGCCAAACCAGTCTACGCGAATCGGCTTCGGATCTTGAAAAAATTCTTGTCTCAATAGGTTTTTCACAAGTGTGGTCTTGCCGCTTTGAGCCACCCCAGCAAAAATTGCAGACGTTTTGGGGGCAAATTTTAAAGAGTCGGGGTCTATTGTTTGATACATTTTGATAGGCAGCCCAATCATATTTATGGATGATGCTGCTTTATTTGTAGACAGTGATTCTGCACCATCAAGTCGTTCTCGTAAAGATTTGTGCTATAACAGTCGCGCAATATTTTTTCAATTGACAGACCCTCCAGAAAGTGTTTTTCAGCCACAAATATTACATGAGCCCCGCAGGTCACACTCAGCGGATGCTGTACAGGATGCCGGTTCATGGCCACCTCCACAGGGACATACTTTGCGATCCACAACTTTAATAAATCTGGCACAGGATCGATACACAAGGGGTCAAAAAATGTCACGCTCTCATCGGCATGAAGACAAATTAAAGCCCAGTGAGTGCCTGGTAGATTGCCAGTGTCAAAGTTAATCACGTATGCAGCAGGATAAACAGGCTGCGGAATCCTGTCAACTGGTGTTACTCGAACAGGGACAGGTAGTATTAGACGTTCTAATATATCTAGACTATTCATATCGGCATGAATATGGTCGTTATTCGAGAATAAAAAAGAGATGTTTGTTTCTACACGTAGTCTAGAATAACCTGACGACCGCGAGTGATTTGCACAGTATTGTCAAAGTAGCCAAACACCAACACGTTGATTCCTGCGGCCAAGGCAGCAGAAAACTTTATTTGTAGCGTCAGATTCCCTCGCTCGCGAGGCATGCTATGCCCGCCCAGCTCCATGTCGGGCATGAGATTCCAGGCGAAGAAGCAGTAGCCAGCTCCATAGTCGGAATATGATACGTCAATATCCAGGTCCCGATTCATCTTTCCTAGGCTTTTTAGTAGCATGGCATACTCGCGAGCATAGTTATGAACACCGAATCGAGGAGTAAACGGTTGTCCACACAGACTGACTCCGTCCTTATACAGAGCGACACTGTCTGCCCAAACGGTTCAAAATTAAACGGGTTATGTGTAGCCACACCGTTGTATGCGCCGCTGTTCACCATGCCAACAACCACTAGTTTAGGCTTTTGTTCAGGAAATATATTATTGATTGACATGTCCCGAACACCGCCAGCCACTGAAGTATTGTGCACAACAAGTCGCTCAATCGGATAGATTGCATTCTGTTTGCCTAGTTGTTCTTCAATCTCCAATGCCAATTGGGGGTTTGCCTTGACGCGGCGCACATGTAGTTTGGCACTCTCGAGTACTAGCCGCGCATCAACCCCGTCCGCGTGGTTTTCCAGAACGAAGCCGGAATTGTGCATGGTCAGCGTAATTACCATATCAGTGTATGGCAGTAGCATTCGGTCGTTGGTAACAAAAAAGTCTAAACTAAGAGGTCCATAAAGGTGAAAGGTGCGTGAGTTTGCCGCCATCGCCTTGCGGGCTACAAAGCCAGGATTTCCAACCACAGCCATTTGACCTCCAGCGTCCTTTGCGTAGCCCATCATTCTCAGTTGATTGGTTTTTGAATCGTGTCCGTAATTCAAACACGTGCGAATATAGGCCTTGTAAGCGTGGTTGTTATTGCTCGACTCTACGTGTGTCCCGTTGATTGTCAACGTGACGTTTTTAAACATGCTTTCAAGGACGTAATTGACCGGCGCAACATTCGAATCAGCAGCAAGATTTGTACCATTAGACTGCTTAACGCGGGCCTTAATCTCGAGGTCAATGTCGTTAAGATCGATAAACGTCTCACCACCAACAATCCTAAATTCGACCACGCTGGCATTTTCAACACTGGCAACAGGGTGAACTTCTTCAGTGGTAGCGCTAATTGCAGCAATTTGGTGTGCGCGAGGAGCAAATAGCTCGAATTCCGACTTTGTACACAGGCACTCAGTCATTTTTCTTTCAACAGCGGCTTAGTGTGGTGCTCTAATAGACAGATCAGTTATTGGCACGGGTTTTTTTATTTATAGAGTCGAAAATATCAGAATGCTGCAGTCTTTTTCTCGTTTTTTTGTTAGTCATCTTTCTTCGTCTTTGTCTGCCGCTACCTCGTTGTGCGACTGTGTCCTTGAAAGCATCTTTAGCTGCCTGGACAGAGTTACGCAATGCCGCTTCTTTCAAGTTCCCGCCTTGATCGAGTGTGTCGCTAACTGTTGTAGCTAGGGCTCGTGTTCCGTGGCGAAGAATATTTTTGCCAAAACTCTTTAAAATTGGCAGGGCAAATCGGGCAATGCTGCCAAACAGGCCGTTGCCGCGCTGTGCACCGGAAAATACCGGTAAAGCTCCTCCGATCAAGATTGAAGGCATATTGTCGATCAGTTGCTACCTTTTATTCGTGAAAACTTCTTTATTTATAGCTTAATTTCACGAATGTTGATCGATAAAACAGTTTTGCCTCGAAGAATCCGATCCATTAACTTGCCCATATCGTCACAGATTTGCACCTCAATGGTTTTGAATGGGTGTTTCACCAACGGTAAGTAGGATGGATTGACAAACTCGTAGTACTCTCGTTCGCCGTATACCTTTTCATTCAAAGGAATTGCCCAAGCAGGGGGACTTTGACGTCTCCAACAATGGCAGAGTCGACAATATTTGAATAGATGTACATAGTTTGTACACCATTTGTTAAATCGATTGGTCGTTTAGCGGTCTTTGGAGTTTCATTGAAAACATCTTCGCGAAAGCCGAGAATGGCAGCAAGCTCTCCAATGTCGAATAAAATGTTTTCAATGGGTTTGTACTCACACCGGTTCAGAAAAGGGTTGTAGCGGAATGCATCCACTCTCGTCGCTGGACTTATTGGGAGCTTTGAAACGACGCCCCAAAGCGCTCCATTAACATAATTTAAGAGCTCATCAGGCGTGCGGTAGAATCCTTTAGCAATCCGCAGTGACGTTCTAGAAGGCCAGACACTCTTTTCAAACGTTAGAGTCATCGGACTCTCTATGGAGGAGGAGGACTCCAATTCTATAGCGAATACTAACGAATTTCTTGGGTTTAATAAAAAAGTCGTTACTTCGATATTTGATTTATTTCCAGCGTCATCAACCTTTTTAAACATGCTACGCACATTACTGGACAGCCTAATGTTCGCACCATACCATGATTTGTTCACAATTGAAATTTGGCCTTCCTGTGAACGCTCAATGCAAATCATCGCATTATCGTCTTGCTCATATTTTAGATCGGCGATGATTGCATCAACCACTTCGTTGGCTGTTGATAGCCCCGCGGCGAGAGAAACCGACGCAAACTGTTTATACGTGGAGGCGGGTTTTTCTCTCACCTCAATGTCAATCACTTCATCCTCGGGAGCGTTGGTCAGGACATCAACCATTCGATTATCGGGGACGGTTTTGAATTCTTTACAAAAGTAGATCCGTTCGATGCAGACTTCATGATTCGGAAAGTGGAGGGTGTCGGGCAAATTAATGCTATAATGTGCCGAATTATTCTCAGGATAGTGCTCAACGCACGCATTGCTAGGTAGGAATAGATGCATTGTAATATACTACACGTTTCGAGTGTATGTGTGTTCATCCTTGTCTTATATTTATAACTTCCTCAACTGGTACAAATGCATTGAACGACTCGGGATAGCCGCGCCAACTAACGAAATGATGAGCGACACCATTGATGATGACATTGCGACGCAGAATTTTGTCTATAACAAAGCGGTCCGGTCGAACCGTCTTTGAAAGTTCATTATAGTAGAATCGACCCTCGATTTGTTCTCCAGATAGGTCGGAAATGCGATAAAAATGAGGCGGTCCCGGGCATACTTGAGACACAACGTAAACTTCTTCGCTGTACATATCGTATGCTTCCTTGTCAAAGGCTCGACGAGATTTTGAAATTCTGACAAAGTCCCCTTTTTGGTAAACTGGTTCATCATATTCAGGATCCTTGTAGAGCTTTTCCCACAATTCTTTTTGATTGTGCAGACCGACACTCGAAGGTTTCATATCAATAGTAGAGTGTACTGTGTTGTTGTAACTTTTAACCAATATTGGCAAATAGTCGATCCAACGCCACGTGTTTTTATGCTCAAAGTAGCGAGCTAAACGTTTTCGGAGAGTCCTAATCAGCCTTTCAGCCATATTTGCCTTGTATACAGAGTTTGTACTGTACATTTTGATATTATGGGCTTTCAGTAAGTTCTGCATGCGATTGTTATAAAACTCGGTACCTCGATCAACGTGTAGATATAAAGGCTTAATGGGGAAGTCTTTGATCATGCTTTCAAAAGCCTTTGGAGTGTCGCTTTTCAATTTTATTGACTGACAAAAAGCCAATTTACTAAGCACGTCAATTGCAACTAGAATATATCGATGACCATCATTCCATTGTTCGTATCGCGACATGTCCATCAAATCCGCTTGCACAGTTTCCATGAAGCCTCCCGACATTACTTTTCCGGTTCGGAATTTTCTTTTAACCCTCTTGTGCCGGGTGTAGCTCGATTGGGTCTTCAGCCATTCGTCTGTTTGGCGTCTCGTCAGGGAGGGGACCAGCCGTTTGGCCTCCTGATATACACGGGCAGCATTTGTAAAAGCGGCGTCCCCCTGTTCGTACACTCTCCGAAGAGCGGTTTTCACCCTCATTCGCAACTAGATTCGATGCACAGCATGAGTAATTACACTTGAACTCCACAGACGGTTTGTCTGAGCAAAGCTTTGAAGTTACAGCTGCGGCACCCATGATCCAAAAACAGATTATAAATCATGAAAATGATTTCTATTTATAGTTTTTTTAACGTCTCGTATTTTACTGCTGGTTTCTGCCGCCTCTTTGGTTCGCGAAGTTGGTATGAAGCATGCCTGTAGGCATTGCTGCCACGATCTTCATATTTTTTAATTTCATTCAGGCCACTGGCTTGGTCTTTGTGGAAGTCGTTGTAGAAATCATTAGTTCCAATTGCTTGCTCGACTAAAAAATCGTCTCGATCCGGATCCGTGCCGACTTCTTTTTTCACACTGACTTCTTCTTGTTGGCGTCGTCCTAGTAGAGCTTTTGCAATATCTGCCTCTTCGGCCAGGGCCCAAAAAGCGGTACTATATTTTGGGCTTGGGCGGTCGCGCCTTTCATTCGATGTAATCTCCTTCAATAGATCGAAAATATTGCTTCCTGGCCAGGTTTTTCCATCAAATACAATTTCCCACGACTTGTTGTACTCCAAATTTGGGTATCTTTCTGTCAGCATGTCCCAAACACGTTGTTGTCGTTCAGGAAAACGATTACTCTTCTTTTGCTTGATCTGACTTAGTTTATTTTGGAGTTGAGTGTTGTATTCAATGAGTTTTTCATATTCTGTTTTGGATGCAATTTCTCGGGGTGCGCCTTGACTTAGTCTATTAAATTCTTCTTCTGGTACAACAACGTATTTATTCATTTTAGCGACCAAGTAGTCCGCCAAACAGGCTTGATATTAGCGGTGCAGCAACAGATGCAAGGATGGGTAGAAAGCCACCGACTTGAGGATTCGAGAGAAGCATATTCTTCTTCCTATTTATAGACAATTTTGTGTCTGCCAATTCACGCAACGATCTTCTGTATCGCTTTAATCGCAGATACTGTTTCGGAGAAAGATCGATATTTCCCCGGAGCACGTTGTGACTCAATTCACAGAGACAATGAATCAGTTCCTTGCCTGCACCTCGAATAATGGCCCGCCGAAGAGTGGGACGGGCTTTGGCGAGCTCTGCGAGCTCGCCGCGACAAGAACATAGTCTGGAGATTCCGTTTGTCATTTTGTTTAGCAAAAAGATGTTGGTTGCAGTGCACTGCAATTTATGCACAATATATTTATAGACAATTTCATAGCAGCTTGTACGTACATACAAATTCGGTACAGTGGTAAAGCAGTAAAGTTACGCAACAGCTACATGGATTAGACATGCAAAACGCTAGTCACATGATCGTACATTTGACAGAGCTCTTTAAAGTTTCGTATTCCAAGGAAAACAAGGCGGCCATTCTTTCCGCATAATAAACATTTAGCATTGCGAAATGGAGACTTTATTACTATTCCATTGAAAACTTCACACTCCCACTTCACCCAGCGGGACCCGGAGTATGCAATTTGGAAAAAGTTTGGCCATCTGTCTACTTCAGCGCGGTAAGTACTAGTGGTAACAACAACAGAAATTGGTTTACATTGAGGAAAAAGACGCAAAACTTGGTTGACTGAGCGACAACCGAATACAATTGCAGACAAAGAACGCTGAAAAAAGTTGATTGTACACTTTCCTATTCGCAAATTGATAAGAGCTCTTGGTCTGCGAAATGTCCGTGCGCTCGCCCAGTCCAAGTCAGGCATGCGGCTCCATTTCGCGCAAAACACTCGGTTCACACACTCGACGTTCTGCAAGTAGATTTTTCGGCAGTTTTTACTTTCGTATCCTTCTTGGGGCTTTCGACCGCTTCTTTGATTCGTTGGCTGCTACTAGTTTCGATTGATGCTGTCGCTTTCTGGCCTGATTTTTAGGCACCTTTGGCTGCTTCTCCTTGACAAGCTTTGGTGGTTTCTTTGCTTTCTTGCTTACTTTCTTAGCGCCTACCTTGATTTTTGGAGGTGGCGTCCAATAGCAACGATCGAATGCCTGTTTGGCTTCTTCGACAAACTGTAGCTGTTGAATTTTTGGCATTGCGGTCAAAACAGCGTCTCGAATCACGGCCGTGTCGAGAGTAAACAGAATCCTGTAGTAGCCGCTCTTGTTTTTGTAATCCTCTACAGGCAGTCCGTTTTGGTCGTACATTTTAAAGTCGTGAGCCAGCCCAAACGCTGCACTGTCACCTCCAAACGCTGGGTTGTAGCCCAGCAGAGCTAGACTTTCGCTGGAAAGGTGCTCCGCCACAGTGTTGAAAGTGTAGGGTATGCAGCTTTCAATGTGTTTTTGTGCAATGATGATGAATTCGCGACCTTCGTTGTCAGTACGCACGCCCTTGACGATCAAAACAGGGACCGCATTGGCCAAGTAGAGAGGTCCCTGTTCGTCATATTCAATGTCAAACGTTTCAACCCCGTTGAAGCTCGGACCTCGCGGTTTGAGTGCCAGCAGCTCTCGCTTGACGCAGTTGAAGTCTTGCACTGTCTCCATGTCTCTTGTCTGTTTAGAAAAATTTGCAGGTACGGGCGCTTGCAGATGCTCCGGGCTGGTGCTTATATACCCGAGAGTCTCAATAAGTTTTTGTTTTAATTACACGATAACGAGCTTTTTACAGAGTTGTCGTTATCGAGGATTCCGGAAAAAATGAACCTTTTGTTCCTATTTTCGGGTGCTGGCGTTGGAGGCGTGCTGAAATCCTTGCTCCAAGTTGCTGGTAGTTCAAGCTTTGGCGGTCTGTTCCTCTTGTGCTTTGGCAGCCAAAAATTCCAAATCTTTTGTTGCTCCACCCACGACGGATTATACAGATCTTGATGGTTCCGAAAACGTATTTTTTGGCGATGCTCTTCACTTAGTATCGGAGCCAGTAATCTCTCCATTCGTGCTAAATCAGCTTTGAATCTCATTTTGTCCCGTAGTTGCTCATTTATCCTGGCTGCTGCGTAGTCTTGGCTGTCGTAGGGGCCTTGATCAATTTCCTCGACCTTGGCATTGAAGGTGACTAATCGCTCGGAAATCGGTTTGCTGTGGCAAATGCACAACCAGTCAGCAGATTTTTTCAAGGCCTCATATTCGTCTTTTTCCTCGTTCGATAATAGGGGGTAGTCTCTGGAAATCCAGCTCATTTCTTGTCAAGCACTTGCTGCGTTGTTCGCACTAGTGGTGGGATGTTATTCGAGCTTGAAAAACTGCCGAGAATCCGAGAAAAATTTGCAGGTACGGGTGCTTGGTGCCCCGGGTTGGTGCTTATATACCCGAGAGTCTCAATAAGTTTTTGTTTTAATTACATGTTAACGAGCTTTTTACGGTGTTGTCGTTATCGAGGATTCCAGAAAAAATGAGACTTGTACCTATTTTCGGTGCTGGCGTTGGAGGTGTGTTGAAATCCTTGCTCAAAGTTGTTGGCAGTTCATGCTTTGTCGGTCTGATCCTCTTGTGCTTTGGCAACCAAAAATTGCTTGTCAAACACTGCGTTTTCCACATGATTGGGTTGTTAATTGAACTTGGTGAATTTAGATAAACGGCCGAGAATCCAAATTTTCTTATTTATAGTTTGCTGTCTGAACAAAGTTGGTTTGGCATCTTGTTAAACGAGAATATTTCATGCATAGAAGTTTGTGTTTTCAGACCTTGATGACGTGTCTGGCTATAAAGTTAGCATTGTGGCTCGACCGGGTTGTTGCGTAACACTGCTGCAGGTAGCTATAGCGGCCAGCGCAGGGCAGAGGGGTGGACAGCGGCGATTTACAGCGGCTGACTCATCATGCCTCCGCGCGGGGCCGCCAATTAATTGTGGGGGTCAAAGAATATTTTCTTGGATGGGTGGGCGCTACAACTCTGTGCGTACACGAAGTTTGGTATATAAACAGCTATGGGTTGGGTGGGCGCTACAATTCTGTGCGTACACGAAGTTTGGTATATAAACAGCTATGGGGTGGGCGGGCGCTACAATTCTGCGCGTACACCAATTTTGGGATGGACAGTAAATATGGACAAGTAATAATATAGACGTTATGGGGTGGGTGAGCGCTACAATTCTGCGCGTACACCAATTTTGGGATGGACAGTAAATATGGACAAGTAATAATATAGACGTTATGGGGTGGGTGAGCGCTACAATTCTGCGCGTACACCAATTTTGGGATGGACAGTAAATATGGACAAGTAATAATATAGACGTTATGGGGTGGGTGAGCGCTCTAATTCTGCCAATTTTTGGTATATGGACAGTTAATTCTGCGTACACCAATGCTGCATTGTGTGGGGATGGGGGCGCGCGCGTTTCTACGTACAACAACGGTGAAGCGCTAATTATGCGTACTATATTGTACTCGTCGCTGCTGTACGATACAGTGTACACTGATTACATGTATAGATTTTACATGAGAGTATAAATGTCTCACATAATGACTCTGGACCAATTAGAATCGGTCTAATGTATTTAGATAGGCGTTGAATTTGCATTGGCTCTGACACCCACCTCACCTCCAAAACCCGGCTCTATCTGCGCATTACGTAGTCACAGTTTACACCGATCTCCACACAGCAGCAAAAGATAAAGCAAAACAATTGTACATCTAATAGCAATGTATTTATGCCTGCAGTAAACAGGCTGGTACAGTGTGGACAGCTGAAGCCATGCTAAAATAAACATGCTATGCACTTACACACGCCCCTACACTACAGTCCGTGTTGCGTATCAAAACAAAACTGAAACAAAATCGGCTAATAAGCTCTTTGTTTGCTTCTTAAACAGAAATACACAAGCAAAGTGATTTTCCTCGTGACAAAAAAGTTGAAAACATGCCGTAAATTTTGGAACAGCAGAATCTTGTGCAGCTGGTCAGTCTCTGAACTCAGCCTTTGATGACGTACTTGATCTTCTTTGCTATAATTTTATGCAGCTTGCCGCCTACCGCACCGAGTATGGCTGCAGACAGAGGGGGGGGGGTAGCGGGAGTTGACTTTGAGCATGATGAGACATTTCATGACTCGCAGTGTGGATAGAGGGGGCGGATTGGATTGTTCGCAGTGTGGATAGAGGGGGGCGGATTGGATTGTTCGCAGTGTGGATAGAGGGGGCGGATTGGATTGTTCGCAGTGTGGATAGAGGGGGCGGATTTGATTGTTCGCAGTGTGGATAGAGGGGGCGGATTTGATTGTTCGCAGTGTGGATAGAGGGGGCGGATGGGATTGTTCGCAGTGTGGATAGAGGGGGCGGATTGGATTGTTCGCAGTGTGGATAGAGGGGGCGGATTGGATTGTTCGCAGTGTGGATAGAGGGGGCGGATTGGATTGTTCGCAGTGTGGATAGAGGGGGCGGATTGGATTGTTCGCAGTGTGGATAGAGGGGGCGGATTGGATTGTTCGCAGTGTGGATAGAGGGGGCGGATTGGATTGTTCGCAGTGTGGATAGAGGGGGCGGATTGGATTGTTCGCAGTGTGGATAGAGGGGGCGGATTGGATTGTTCGCAGTGTGGATAGAGGGGGCGGATTGGATTGTTCGCAGTGTGGATAGAGGGGGCGGATTTGATTGTTCGCAGTGTGGATAGAGGGGGCGGATTGGATTGTTCGCAGTGTGGATAGAGGGGGCGGATTTGATTGTTCGCAGTGTGGATAGAGGGGGCGGATTGGATTGTTCGCAGTGTGGATAGAGGGGGCGGATTGGATTGTTCGCAGTGTGGATAGAGGGGGCGGATTGGATTGTTCGCAGTGTGGATAGAGGGGGCGGATTTGATTGTTCGCAGTGTGGATAGAGGGGGCGGATTGGATTGTTCGCAGTGTGGATAGAGGGGGCGGATTGGATTGTTCGCAGTGTGGATAGAGGGGGCGGATTGGATTGTTCGCAGTGTGGATAGAGGGGGCGGATTGGATTGTTCGCAGTGTGGATAGAGGGGGCGGATTGGATTGTTCGCAGTGTGGATAGAGGGGGCGGATTGGATTGTTCGCAGTGTGGATAGAGGGGGCGGATTGGATTGTTCCCAGTGTGGATAGAGGGGGGCGGATTGGATTGTTCGCAGTGTGGATAGAGGGGGCGGATTGGATTGTTCGCAGTGTGGATAGAGGGGGCGGATTTGATTGTTCGCAGTGTGGATAGAGGGGGCGGATTGGATTGTTCGCAGTGTGGATAGAGGGGGCGGATTGGATTGTTCGCAGTGTGGATAGAGGGGGCGGATTGGATTGTTCGCAGTGTGGATAGAGGGGGCGGATTGGATTGTTCGCAGTGTGGATAGAGGGGGCGGATTGGATTGTTCGCAGTGTGGATAGAGGGGGCGGATTGGATTGTTCCCAGTGTGGATAGAGGGGGCGGATTTGATTTTTCGCAGTGTGGATAGAGGGGGCGGATTTGATTGTTCGCAGTGTAAATAGAGGGGGCGGATTGGATTGTTCGCAGTGTGGATAGAGGGGGCGGATTTGATTGTTCGCAGTGTGGATAGAGGGGCGGATTGGATTGTTCGCAGTGTGGATAGAGGGGGCGGAGTTGATTATTCGTAGTGTGGATAGAGAGGGCGGAGTTGACCTTCTGACCTTTGATTTCCTTCAACTTTTCATACATTGGACACCCACCCAATCAGTCTCTTTTTTCAAAAAAAAAATCAGGAAAATCGGATATATATATATATATATAGCTCGTATATATACCTAAACTCGAAACAGGTCAATCGAAGCGGCTCCACTTACGGGCTAGGCAGGCCTCGCTCAGACCAGCTGCTGCGATCAGCACCAGACAGCTGACCAGAAGCAACTGAGTGATGGCGCGCATTTCCTTCTTGTTGTTTGATTCAATTGCAAGTTCGATTTCGGGACTTAAAAGCCACTGAGTGTAATTCACCACGAAAGCAGATTAAAAAATGCTATGCGACCTAGAATCTAGATGAACTTAATCACTGCTGTCTCTGCCATGGACTAAAGTGCACACTCTGCATTCTTCAGTTAACGAGTTTTTTATTGAAATTCAATTTTCAATTAATGATTCCACCTCACTTCTCACACCCACCTCACTCCACACACCACCTAAATCCGCACACTCCGCACACCCATCTCAATCCGCACACCCACCTCCATCCACACACCCACCTCACTTCACACACCTATCTCAATCCGCACACCCACCTCACTACACACACCAACCTCAATCCGCACACCCACCTCACTACACACACCAACCTCAATCCGCACACCCACCTCACTACACACACCAACCTCAATCCGCACACCCACCTCACTACACACACCAACCTCAATCCGCACACCCACCTCACTACACACACCAACCTCACTCCACATACCCACCTCACTCCGCACGCCCACACCTCACACTATAAAAATGCCTGTTATACTATATTCACAACTACAACCTCTTGTTTGTGAGGGGTTGTAGTCTAGTGGTTAGAGCGTCGGACTCACGACTTGAAGGTCGGGGGTTCGATTCCCGATTCCACTGGAACAATTTGTGTCCTTGAGCAAGGCACTTAACTCTGCATTGCTTCAGTTTACCCAGATGTAAAATGGGTGCCAGCATTAGCTGAGATCATTGAGGGTGTGTGTGGCAACCACCCAGTCCTTGGACTGAACAGCCGTACGCAGCCTTCAGATGCGCCGCGCAATAGCTGCAGCTGAGCTGTCGGTTGCAAATTTGCTCATTAGAATAAGTGAAATCAAATAATATTAATATTACTATTAATATTCATGAACACGAGCTAGTTCGCTAGTACAACAAAGTTAAAACAGTTTTTTGTTTTTTCTTATTTGATTGAAGCAATATTTCCTTTCTACTTATCTAGTAGTAAGAGTGGAAACAAAATATATTTAAGATCATTACAATGGCTATAAATTCTTGTGCAAGCTTGAGGTTTTAAACTGCCTGCTGCACGCTTTCTTGGCCTGTGAAATTTTATAATAGAAACTACGGTTTTGCTTCTTGCTTTTACAGCAAACGATTACCTGCAGCAATGGCAACGATTGGTAACGATTTAAAGGTAATAATTTGTGGGATTCTGGGGTGTTGGATTCTGGGTGTGGGATTCTGGGGAATTCTCCAGAATGTGGGATTCTGGGGTGTGGAATTATTGTATGTGGGATTCTGGGGTGTGGGATTCTGGGGTGTGGGATTCTGGGGTGTGGGATTCTGGGGTGTGGGATTCTGGGGTGGGATTCTGGGGTGTGGAATTATTGTATGTGGGATTCTGGGGTGGGATTCTGGGGTGTGGAATTATTGTATGTGGGATTCTGGGGTGTGGGATTCTGGGGTGGGATTCTGGGGTGTGGAATTATTGTATGTGGGATTCTGGGGTGTGGGATTCTGGGGTGTGGGATTCTGGGGTGTGGGATTCTGGGGTGGGATTCTGGGGTGTGGAATTATTGTATGTGGGATTCTGGGGTGGGATTCTGGGGTGTGGAATTATTGTATGTGGGATTCTGGGGTGTGGGATTCTGGGGTGTGGGATTCTGGGGTGTGGGATTCTGGGGTGTGGGATTCTGGGGTGTGGGATTCTGGGGTGGGATTCTGGGGTGTGGAATTATTGTATGTGGGATTCTGGGGTGTGGGATTCTGGGGTGTGGGATTCTGGGGTGGGATTCTGGGGTGTGGGATTCTGGGTGTGGGATTCTGGGTGTGGGATTCTGGGTGTGGGATTCTGGGTGTGGGATTCTGGGCTGTGGGATTCTGGGGTGTGGGATTCTGGGGTGTGGAATTCTGGGGTGTGGGATTCTGGGGTGTGGGATTCTGGGTGTGGGATTCTGGGGTGTGGGATTCTGGGTGTGGGGTTCTGGGTGTGGGTTTCTGGGGTTTTATAACCTCTCAACTCCGAATTAGAGACTTGGCAACATCTGATGCAAAATCAACCACCGCATTTCAGTCGATCGCCCAGCTGATTGTCAAAGGCGACTTCAGCGAGCTCCGTCAGCGCCTGACTCCTCAGCTGGCGGCGGCCACCGACCAGACCGGCCGCACCGTCCTCATGTGGGCGGCCGACTCCTCCGGCTCAACACCGGAGGCAGCAAAGTGCATCGAGTACTTGCTACACCTGGGCGCGGACCCGACAGCGAAGGACGAGGCTGGCAACATGGCGGCGCACCTGGCGGCCAGGCGGGACCACCTGCGAGTGCTGGCTCTACTCCGGTTCGACGCCAAGTGGCTGCAGAACAAGCAAGGCGCCGCCCCGCTGACTGAGGCGGCGCGGTCTGGCAGCCGCAGGTGCGCCAAGCACCTTCTGCACCTGCTGCGTGAGACCAGGCACTGCGGCGACTGCGAGAGGCAGGCCGACAAGACTCGAAAGCGGCTGCTGAAGCTGACGGATCTTGACGACCGCACTGCCATGGGTGTGGCGGCTCGCTGCGGTCACCCAGAACTGGCTAAAGATATCCAGCGGTAAGGCAGAGGCTGCGGAATTTGCTGCTGGTGTGAAAGAGCTGGTCGATTCACCTCACAGCACCCACCCACCCCACAGCACCCACCACCCACAGCACCCACCACCCCACAGAACCCACCACCCCGCAGAACCCACCACCCACAGCACCCACCACCCCACAAAACCCACCACCCACAGTGCCCACCACCCCGCAGAACCACCACCCCACAGAACCCCACAGCACCCACCACCCCACAAAACCCACCACCCACAGCGCCCACCACCCCGCAGAACCAACCACCCACAGCACCCACCACCCCACAGAACCACCACCCCACAGAACCCCACAGCACCCACCACCCCACAAAACCCACCACCCACAGCGCCCACCACCCCGCAGAACCCAACACCTCACAGAACCCACCACCCCACAGAACCCCACAGCACCCACCACTCCACAACACCCACCACCCCGCAGAACCCCACATCACCCACCACTCCACAACACTCACCACCCCGCAGAACCCCACAGCACCCACCACCCCACACAACCCACCACCCCACAGAACCCATCCAGCCCACAGCACCCACCACCGAGAGCACCCACCACCCTACAGAACCAACCACCTTATACAACAGACCATAACCGTCCATCTCAAGACTAAAAGGTTTCTACTTAAAGTAGCACAAGCCGGATTTCTGCCAATCCAACTCTCTGTTTCAGGGAGACGCAGCTCCTACTAAGGGGAATCGAGCTCTCCGGCTTGTCTCATTCTGTAAGTTACCTGTACTCATTCATTACCTGTGTTTCAAGCGCCATTTAGTGAAATATTTCGCTATACAATCCGTCGTCAATCCAGGATGCGGCCATCCGCGATCAGCTGATTTCACTCGCCAAGAAGGGCGATTCAACTGGCCTTAAAAATTTGGCGTCGGCAGACAGCTGCGACTTGCCGGACGCCGAGGGCCGGACGGTGCTGATGTGGGCGGCAGGGAACCCGGATCTAGACAGCGTGGACCTGTGGGACCACCTGGTGCAGCTGGGCGACCCCACCTGTGCCAGCAACATGTTCTCGGGCAACTGCCTGCATTTGGCTGCTAGCGGAGGCAATTTCGTGGCAGCTTCATCTCTGGTGGAGGCTGGCGCTCCGGTGAATGCTCCGAATCTCAACTCGAGCACTGCGCTGATGCTGGCGGCTGTTGATCGGCCGGCGCGGCTGTTGGCGCCGCTCTGCTAGCGGCTGGCGCCGATTGGAGCCTCAAAGACTGGAAGGGGCGAACAGCGCTGGACTTGGCCAGGGAGCACAGGAGCAGCGACCTGGCCGAGCTGCTGCTGGAGTGAGTGGTGGGATTTCAGGAGCTAAAGGATGTGGGGGCTCAGGAGCTGAAGAGTGTGGGACCTCAGGACCTGAAGGATGTGTGTGGGAACTCAGGAGCTGAAGGGTGTGGGATCTCAGGAGCTGAAGGGTGCGGGACCTCAGGACCTGAAGGATGTGGGGGCTCAGGAGCTGAAGAGTGTGGGAACTCAGGAGCTGAAGGGTGTGGGACCTGAGGACCTGAAGGATGTGGGACTTGAGGAGCTGAAGGGTGTGGGACCTCAGGACCTGAAGGATGTGGGGCTCAGGAGCTGAAGAGTGTGGGAACTCAGGAGCTGAAGGGTGTGGGACCTGAGGACCTGAAGGGTGTGTGATCTCAGGAGCTGAAGGGTGTGGGACCTCAGGACCTGAAGGATGTGGGACTTGAGGAGCTGAAGGGTGTGGGACCTCAGGACCTGAAGGATGTGGGGCTCAGGAGCTGAAGAGTGTGGGAACTCAGGAGCTGAAGGGTGTGGGATCTCAGGAGCTGAAGGATGTGGGGCTCAGGAGCTGAAGAGTGTGGGAACTCAGGAGCTGAAGGGTGTGGGATCTCAGGAGCTGAAGGGTGTGGGACCTGAGGACCTGAAGGATGTGGGACTTGAGGAGCTGAAGGGTGTGGGACCTCAGGACCTGAAGGATGTGGGGGCTCAGGAGCTGAAGAGTGTGGGAACTCAGGAGCTGAAGGGTGTGGGACCTCAGGAGCTGAAGGCTGTGGGACCTAAATTATAAGACATTACCTGAAGTATGCGGGAACTAAAGGACTTTCCTATTGCCCATCAACCGCAGGTACGAAGGCAGGAACTACTTTGACGGCGTCAAACTTGATTCGTAAGAGCAGAAAATTTTTCCAGAAACATTAGTTTCTCAAGTTTTCCAAAAATAAGCTCCTGAAAGAAGATAAGTTTCATTTTGCAGCCGGCCATTCCGCCACACCTGGGACAACAAACGTCTGCTAGGCCGCAGAGGATTCGGCGAGGTGCACGAAGTTCTCACCGATATCCGGTTCCGCTGCGCTGCCAAAACCATCCAGCTGCCAGTGCAGCTGCAGCATCAGCAGATGCAGGACGATCTCAAAGCCAAAGAGGTCGAAAGGGTAGTGGAGAGCGAGAGAAACCTCTGTCTGCTGGACCATCCGAATATCGTGAGATTCTTTCACATTGCCAGCTTGAGTCCGCCAAGATTGTCCTGTTCATGGAGCTGCTGGACGGTTGCAGCTTGGAGACTTTTATCGACAGCAAGCCTCTTGATGAAGCTGTTATTAAGAAGTTCACCGCACAGGTAAGATTCTGGGAATGAGAACAAGGGGTGCCAAAATATGATTAAGAAGTGCCGCCAGGATCTGATCAATGAATGGCACCAGGATCTGTTCAATGAATGGCACCACGATCTGATCAATGAATGGCACCAGGATCTGATCAATGAATGTCACCAGGATCTGATCAATGAATGGCACCAGGATCTGTTCAATGAATGGCACCACGATCTGATCAATGAATGGCACCAGGATCTGATCAATGAATGGCACCACGATCTGATCAATGAATGGCACCAGGATCTGATCAATGAATGTCACCAGGATCTGATCAATGAATGGCACCAGGATCTGATCAATGAATGTCACCAGGATCTGATCAATGAATGGCACCACGATCTGATCAATGAATGGCACCAGGATCTGATCAATGAATGGCACCAGGATCTGATCAATGAATGTCACCAGGATCTGATCAATGAATGTCACCAGGATCTGATCAATGAATGGCACCACGATCTGATCAATGAATGGCACCAGGATCTGATCAATGAATGGCACCAGGATCTGATCAATGAATGTCACCAGGATCTGATCAATGAATGGCACCAGGATCTGATCAATGAATGGCACCACGATCTGATCAATGAATGGCACCAGGATCTGATCAATGAATGGCACCAGGATCTGATCAATGAATGGCACCAGGATCTGATCAATGAATGGCACCAGGATCTGATCAATGAATGTCACCAGGATCTGATCAATGAATGGCACCACGAGCTGATCAATGAATGGCACCAGGATCTGATCAATGAATGTCACCAGGATCTGATCAATGAATGTCACCAGGATCTGATCAATGAATGTCACCAGGATCTGATCAATGAATAGCGACAGGATCTGTTCAATAAGTGGCACCACGATCTGATCAATGAATGGCATCAGTATCCGTCATCATGAACGAATTAAAAGAAGCAGTTAGAATGACCTTCAATGACTCTGGCGCACCCACCCCGGCAGATCTGCAGCGCCCTGAGCTACATGCACGGCCGGGAGCCGCCGGTGATACACAGAGACATCAACTGCAGCAATATGATTGTGTGCTTAGCTGACAAGCGCATAAAATTAATCGATTTCGGCCTGTCAATCAAACTTGAACAAGCTGTCAGTCACGTGACAGCGTCTACTTCTTCGCCAAAGGGCACGCTGAACTTTCTAGCGCCGGAGCTGCTGTCGCCAGATGACCCAGCGGCTGGTCCGCGGTACAGCCGCAAATCGGACATCTGGGCGTTCGGCTGCTCAGTGTACCAGATGGCATCGGGTTCGAGACCCTACTCCACCGCTGTGAACTTCCTTCAGATGGCGCTGCAGTTGGAGAGGGCTGGGGCGCCGGAACTTCCAGATGGCACCTCGCTAGAGCTGAAGGATTTCTACAGTCGTTGCACTGCCAAAGATCGAAGCCAGAGGCAGTCGGCAGCCGAGCTGATGGAGGCTGAGTTCCTCAAGGGAATTCAGGCTTGAGGAGTCAGCTGGAGCAGCTCAGCAGCATTGCTAAATTTGCCTAGCAAAATGGGATAAGACGCGAAAAACTCTCAATAGCTAGTTTTAAGAGCTTCTGCTGCAAGTTAAGCAGAGTTTGTCGCGGTTAGTACGCGCCTAAATAGGCTACTTGCAACCTCATATATGACAAGCATTCAGCACTGCTTCAAAATCCAAAACTAAACCAGTGTCAAGGACTTCTACTCAGGACAGCTGAAGTTGAAGGTCGCTGCAAGTGCGAACTTCCCCGCAGAGACCGGATTTCGGTCTCTGAAGAAGCAGTTAGATCTCTAAATGGGGTGTTGCCATGACACTGGCAGTGAGAGACTGGCACTGAGAGACTGGTACTGAGAGACTGGCACTGAGAGACTGGCACTGAGAGACTGGCACTGAGAGACTGGCAGTGAGAAACTGGCAGTGAGAGACTGGTACTGAGAGACTGGCAGTGAGAGACTGGCAGGGAGAGACTGGCAGTGAGAGACTGGTACTGAGAGACTGGTACTGAGAGACTGGCACTGAGAGACTGGCAGTGAGAGACTGGTACTGAGAGACTGGCACTGAGAGACTGGCACTGAGAGACTGGCACTGAGAGATTGGCACTGAGAGACTGGCACTGAGAGACTGGCACTGAGAGACTGGCACTGAGAGACTGGCACTGAGAGACTGGCACTGAGAGGTGTCACTATAATAAAGCGGCAACGCTAGAAATACGGTTGTTGTTTTTTAAATGGATTTCTCAAAGATGTGCTTGTTTGCCCAGCGCTGAATGGAGTTCTGCCATAGACAAAATCGGTTGAGAAGAACCCGTCTAGAAAAGCTGGACTACAGAGACAGAAGCAGCTGGGACATCGCTGGAACTTCGCTTCCTTGCCAGTCTCCAGTAGCAGCTCATGCAGCAATGGCAGCTCGATAAGTGGAATTCAGAAGTCCAAAATGTGGGATTATTGGAACTTTTATGGTAAAAAATGGTCTCCAGCAAAGTAGTAGAATTTTCCGGCCCCCTCTGCTTCAGCTGTCCACGTTAGAAACAAATTTGTAATTGCATGCGCTTTCAGCTCTTTCTCTGCGCTCCCCTGCTTCAACTCACTGAGGGCCCATTCTATAAAGCCATCGTAAGATAAGATCATTCTTAGCTCCTATCTCCGCAGTGTAAAAGTTCCGACGTACGATCGAACTTACGCTACGACAGCTTTATAGTACGACCCCTGAGTCTCTAAGCTGTGTAACTAAGTCTGTTCTTTATCTGCTAGGGGCTTCTCAAGCTATTGTCAAGTCTCTACGCAATACAAAGTCAAGTTTAATAGTAGATAACGCAGTCCCAGCGCACCGAAGTTCTAAAACAACATTTCTGAATTGCCTGTCTGCATTGCTCGTGCTCACGCGCTGGTTCACTAATTGGCAGGAAAATATACGAGTATAATAGAAACTTATGAGCATATATAAAATTTAATAATCCACCGCTGACTTTGCTACTTTTAAGTAATGCAGTCGGTAAATCTAATATACTAAAAATGAAAAAGTTGCATCAATCATAGATGAGGAGTGGTAGAGAAGGGGGTGGAAGAGAGTGGGAGTGGGAAAGTGATGCTTGCTGTCTGGGGGATTGCTTGCTACATTACATCATTACATTCTTTCTTTGGCTCCCCAACGGGGGGCGTAGATTGCTAGTTCGAATACTAAATTCACTTAGTGGATTGGGAGGGAGAGTGGGAGAGAGAGGGGGAATGGGAGAGAGGGGAGTGGGAGAGAGTGGGAGAGAGTGGGAGAGAGGGGAGTAGGAGAGAGGGGAGTGAGAGAGAGGGGGAGTGGGGGAGAGTGGGAGTGAGGGATTGGAAGAGAGTGGGAGAGAGGGGAGTGGGAGGGAAGGGAGTGGGGGAGAGTGGGAGTGGGAAAGAGGGGAGTGGGAGAGAAAGAAGGGAGTGGGGAAGAGTGGGAGTGGGAAAGAGGGGAGTGGGAGAGAGTGGGAGAGGGAAAGAGGGGAGTGGGAGAGAAGGGAGTGGGGGAGAGTGGGAGTGGGAAAGAGGGGAGTGGGAGAGAAGGGAGTGGGGGAGAGTGGGAGAAGGAAAGAGGGGAGTAGGAGAGAAGGGAGTGGAAGAGAGTGGGAGTGAGAAAGAGGGGAGTGGAAGAGAAGTGAGTGGAAGAGAGTGGGAGTAGGAAAGAGGGGAGTGGGAGAGAAGGGAGTAGGGGAGAGTGGGAGTGGGAAAGAGGGGAGTGGGAGAGAAGGGAGTGGGGGAGAATGGGAGTAGGAAAGAGGGGAGTGGGAGAGAAGGGAGTGGGGGAGAGTGGGAGTGGGGGTGAGTGAGAGTCGGAGAGAGGGGAGTTGGGGAGAGTGGAAGTGGGAGAGAGGGGAGTGGGGGAGAGTGGAAGTGGGAGAGAGGGGAGTTGGGGAGATTGGGAGTGGGAGAGAAGGGAGTGGGGGAGAGTAAGAGTGTGATTGGCCCTAATGGGTGGGAATCGCACGACAAGCCACCAACAAATTTCGCGCGCACAAGCCCCAAATGAATGTTGGCTGCACAGGGAATCGAACCAGGGGTCGGGGCGCGAGAGGCAGATGCGGTTGCCGCTGCGAGCTGCTCTGCCCCGCTGTGGGGCGATCAAAGTAGAACAAAAAGGTTGACAGAAAGGTTCTACCTGTCTGCTTCACAATAGAGATTGCGTTATGATGAGGCCGTTATATTTTGCTCACAATTGCCTGACCGCCTAGATTAAGTTCCACTTTTAGTCATAAATAAATCTCTGAAAAAAATCCCAATGCAAATTTGAATTTCAAGGGAACCTGAAGCCATAGGCTTTAAGCTCGCACATGCTCAGGCACTCTGCCGGGCTGTTGAGCACAGTCAGCTGACTGCCGAATCTGCCGCACGTGAAGTTGCCGACCGAGAATGAGAACGTTTCGTTTCTCTCAGCGCAGCTGACTCCATCCATTAGGATGGAGAATGCGTCCAGCCTCTTTGAGCAGCAGTCCATCCGGTTGTAGATGATCACGTAAGACACAAACGATGCAGCAGAGAAGTTGGCGGTCCACCACTGCCGCATACTGGGCCAGCAGCCGGTATGGGTACAGGAGCCTTGGGTTAGATCTTGATCAGTGTTGCCGTCGATAGCTCGGGAGCAGACGCCGTCGTCGTATACTGAACTCTGAGAGCAGCTCTGCATCGGCAGCTGGACCATATCTGAGCAGGTTAATAAATTGTATGCTTGAAGTGATAACTGATCGATTCCGTCGACTTGTGTGCATGAAAATTGGCCGGTGGGTTGTCTTGCGATCCACAGCCATGATCGCCAACCCCCAGCCCAAAGGCACAGAGAGTGCAAATGCCTGACTATTAGAAAGTAAGTGCCACGGTAACACCCTGTGTGAGCGAGTGCATGAGTGCCTGCGTACAGTGTTGGCGAGCTTGCACTGTGCTCAAGAGTCAGCCGAATGGTCAGATTTGTCTCGGCGCTGGTTTTATCAATCCTGAAATGCATTGCTTTCAGCACTAAGGATATCCATATAGACTCACTGAGCGGCCGGGTGAAAACGGCGGTCCCCGGCTCGGAGGCCGTCCAGCTGTCGAAGAAGGCACCGAAGGTGAACAGCCGGCAGAGCAGCCTGACGAAGGCGAACCCGAAGCAGTCGCCCAGCTCAGCGCAGCGACTTGCGCAGTCAATGGCGGAGCTGCCGCAACTCAAGTGAAAGCGCAGCGGCGCTGCCGAGCCGTTGGCGCTGCTCAGCCGGCGGAACTCAGCTTGGCGCTGCAGCCCGTGAGACGCCAGCAGGATTTGTGGTAGAGGCAGCAGCAGCAGAATCGGCAGCTTCATTGTAGTTAAAATTTCACTGCTTGCAAATTTAACCTTGTCAGAATTATTAAAAGCAGAGCAGAAATTGCAAATTGGTTTTTATGTGCTTGAGGGCGTTGCCAGGGAGGCTGGGAAAGATTTGACTGGCGCCTCTCGCTGTTGTTCAATAATTGTTGGCTGCGCTCCCGCAAAACTGCTACAAGGGTAGGGGATGCGAGATCAACGTCAAGAGCACAGGCTCGTTTTTCACTAGCAACCTTAACTCCAGTATCCCCCCGAGTTCCACTAGCAACCTTAACTCCAGTATCCCCCCCCCCCGAGTTCCACTAGCAATCTTAACTCCAGTATTCCCCCCCCGAGTTCCACTAGCAATCTTAACTCCAGTATCCCCCGAGTTCCACTAGCAATCTTAACTCCAGTATCCCCCCCGAGTTCCACTAGCAATCTTAACTCCAGTATCCCCCGAGTTCCACTAGCAATCTTAACTCCAGTATCCCCCGAGTTCCACTAGCAATCTTAACTCCAGCATCCCCCGAGTTCCACTAGCAATCTTAACTCCAGTATCCCCCCCGAGTTCCACTAGCAATCTTAACTCCAGTATCCCCCCGAGTTCCACTAGCAATCTTAACTCCAGCATCCCCCCGAGTTCCACTAGCAATCTTAACTCCAGTATCCCCCCCGAGTTCCACTAGCAATCTTAACTCCAGTATCCCCCCCGAGTTCCACTAGCAATCTTAACTCCAGTATCCCCCGAGTTCCACTAGCAATCTTAACTCCAGCATCACCCCCCCCCGAGTTCCACTAGCAAGCTTTGTAGCCTAAGATACCAGCAACTCCCCTTGAGCCATGACATCTCAGCAACTCCATCATGATCCATGACATCTCAGCAACTCCCCTTGAGCCATGGCATCTCAGCAACTCCCCCTTGAGCCATGGCATCTCAGCAACTCCCCCTTGAGCCATGGCATCTCAGCAACTCCATCATGAGCCATGGCATCTCAGCAACTCCATCATGAGCCATGGCATCTCAGCAACTCCATCATGAGCCATGGCATCTCAGCAACTCCATCATGAGCCATGGCATCTCAGCAACTCCATCATGAGCCATGACATTCGCAAGTTCTCTATTAAATAATTGCGTTTCAAAATTTTTTTAACTGAAAACGAAAATAAATAAAAAACCTTTTTGTTAATGCACAAAATTCAGAGTCAGACTTTGCGTCTCCATCGTCAGCATTGTTCTGAAAAATATGCTAACCGCGGTCTTCAATCAGCCTTTTAGCAAAAGCAATTTCGCTTGCCAGGCGCAGTGAAAGCCGCTTTGCTAAGCAGAGCTTCGAACAGTTTTTAATTAATTGCTTTGGCAAATGGCTGCAGCTCACAATTGCTTAATTTGCTAGCTGTATTGCAGCACTGAAAAAGAGGTTGAAACAGAGGTTAAGGAAAAAATACCACTGGTTCAGTGTGAAGGTCTATCAAGCTGCCATTGTTAAATGAACTGCTACTGGAGACTGGCAAGGAAGCGAAGTTTCACTGAATTGTGGCTTCTCTCGAGAGATTTTTCTCCAACCGATTTTGTCTATGGCAGAACTCCATTCAGCGCTGAGCAAACAAGCACATCTTTGAGAAATCCATTTAGAAAACAACAACCGTATTTCTAGCGTTGCCGCTTTATTATAGTGACGCCTCTCAGTGTCAGCCTCTCAGTGCCAGTCTCTCAGTGCCAGTCTCTCAGTGCCAGTCTCTCAGTGCCAGTCTCTCAGTGCCAATCTCTCAGTGCCAGTCTCTCAGTGCCAGTCTCTCAGTGCCAGTCTCTCAGTACCAGTCTCTCACTGCCAGTCTCTCAGTGTCAGTCTCTCCCTGCCAGTCTCTCAGTGCCAGTCTCTCAGTGCCAGTCTCTCAGTGTCAGTCTCTCAGTGCCAGTCTCTCAGTGTCAGTCTCTCAGTGCCAGTCTCTCAGTGCCAGTCTCTCAGTGTCAGTCTCTCCCTGCCAGTCTCTCAGTGCCAGTCTCTCAGTGCCAGTCTCTCCCTGCCAGTCTCTCAGTGTCAGTCTCTCCCTGCCAGTCTCTCAGTGCCAGTCTCTCAGTGCCAGTCTCTCCCTGCCAGTCTCTCAGTGTCAGTCTCTCCCTGCCAGTCTCTCAGTGTCAGTCTCTCCCTGCCAGTCTCTCAGTGCCAGTCTCTCAGTGTCAGTCTCTCCCTGCCAGTCTCTCAGTGTCAGTCTCTCCCTGCCAGTCTCTCAGTACCAGTCTCTCAGTGCCAGTGTCTCAGTGCCAGTCTCTCAGTGCCAGTCTCTCAGTGCCAGTCTCTCAGTGCCAGTCTCTCAGTGCCAGTCTCTCAGTGCCAGTCTCTGACTGCCAGTCTCTCAGTGCCAGTCTCTCAGTGCCAGTCTCTTAGTGCCAGTCTCTCAGTGCCAGTCTCTCAGTGCCAGTCTCTCAGTGCCAGTCTCTCAGTGCCAGTCTCTCAGTGCCAGTCTCTCAGTGCCAGTCTCTCAGTGCCAGTCTCTCAGTGCCAGTCTCTCAGTGCCAGTCTCTCAGTGTCAGTCTCTCAGTGCCAGTCTCTCAGTGCCAATCTCTCAGTGCCAGTCTCTCAGTGCCAGTCTCTCAGTGTCAGTCTCTCAGTGCCAGTCTCTCAGTGCCAGTCTCTCAGTGTCAGTCTCTCAGTGCCAGTCTCTCAGTGCCAGTCTCTCAGTGTCAGTCTCTCCCTGCCAGTCTCTCAGTGCCAGTCTCTCAGTGCCAGTCTCTCCCTGCCAGTCTCTCAGTGTCAGTCTCTCCCTGCCAGTCTCTCAGTGCCAGTCTCTCAGTGCCAGTCTCTCCCTGCCAGTCTCTCAGTGTCAGTCTCTCCCTGCCAGTCTCTCAGTGTCAGTCTCTCCCTGCCAGTCTCTCAGTGCCAGTCTCTCAGTGTCAGTCTCTCCCTGCCAGTCTCTCAGTGTCAGTCTCTCCCTGCCAGTCTCTCAGTACCAGTCTCTCAGTGCCAGTGTCTCAGTGCCAGTCTCTCAGTGCCAGTCTCTCAGTGCCAGTCTCTCCCTGCCAGTCTCTCAGTGCCAGTCTCTCAGTGCCAGTCTCTCAGTGCCAGTCTCTCCCTGCCAGTCTCTCAGTACCAGTCTCTCACTGCCAGTTTCTCACTGCCAGTCTCTCAGTGCCAGTCTCTCAGTGCCAGTCTCTCAGTGCCAGTCTCTCAGTGCCAATCTCTCAGTGCCAGTCTCTCAGTGCCAGTCTCTCAGTGTCAGTCTCTCAGTGCCAGTCTCTCAGTGCCAGTCTCTCAGTGTCAGTCTCTCCCTGCCAGTCTCTCAGTGCCAGTCTCTCAGTGCCAGTCTCTCAGTGCCAGTCTCTCAGTGTCAGTCTCTCCCTGCCAGTCTCTCAGTGCCAGTCTCTCAGTGCCAGTCTCTCAGTGTCAGTCTCTCAGTGCCAGTCTCTCAGTGCCAATCTCTCAGTGCCAGTCTCTCAGTGCCAGTCTCTCAGTGTCAGTCTCTCAGTGCCAGTCTCTCAGTGCCAGTCTCTCAGTGTCAGTCTCTCCCTGCCAGTCTCTCAGTGCCAGTCTCTCAGTGCCAGTCTCTCAGTACCAGTCTCTCAGTGCCAGTGTCTCAGTGCCAGTCTCTCAGTGCCAGTCTCTCAGTGCCAGTGTCTCAGTGCCAGTCTCTCAGTGCCAGTCTCTCAGTGCCAGTCTCTCAGTGCCAGTCTCTCAGTACCAGTCTCTCAGTGCCAGTGTCTTAGTGCCAGTCTCTCAGTGCCAGTCTCTCAGTGCCAGTCTCTCAGTGCCAGTCTCTCAGTGCCAGTCTCTCAGTGCCAGTCTCTCAGTGCCAGTCTCTCAGTGCCAGTCTCTCAGTGCCAGTCTCTCAGTGCCAGTCTCTCCCTGCCAGTCTCTCAGTGCCAGTCTCTCAGTGCCAGTCTCTCAGTGCCAGTCTCTCCCTGCCAGTCTCTCAGTGCCAGTCTCTCAGTGCCAGTCTCTCACTGCCAGTCTCTCAGTGCCAGTCTCTCAGTGCCAGTCTCTCAGTGCCAGTCTCTCAGTGCCAGTCTCTCAGTGCCAGTCTCTCAGTGCCAGTCTCTCCCTGCCAGTCTCTCAGTGCCAGTCTCTCAGTGCCAGTCTCTCAGTGCCAGTCTCTCAGTGCCAGTCTCTCAGTGCCAGTCTCTCCCTGCCAGTCTCTCAGTGCCAGTCTCTCAGTGCCAGTCTCTCAGTGCCAGTCTCTCAGTGCCAGTGTCTCAGTGCCAGTCTCTGACTGCCAGTCTCTCAGTGCCAGTCTCTTAGTGCCAGTCTCTCCCTGCCAGTCTCTCAGTGCCAGTCTCTCAGTGCAAGTCTCTCAGTGCCAGTCTCTCAGTGCCAGTCTCTCAGTGCCAGTCTCTCAGTGCCAGTCTCTCAGTGCCAGTCTCTGACTGCCAGTCTCTCAGTGGCAGTCTTTCACTGCCAGTCTCTCAGTGCCAGTCTCTCAGTGCCAGTCTCTCAGTGCCAGTCTCTCAGTGCCAGTGTCTCAGTGCCAGTCTCTCCCTGCCAGTCTCTCAGTGCCAGTCTCTGACTGCCAGTCTCTCAGTGCCAGTCTCTCAGTGCCAGTCTCTCAGTGCCAGTCTCTCCCTGCCAGTCTCTCAGTGCCAGTCCCTCAGTGCCAGTCTCTCAGTGCCAGTCTCTCAGTGCCAGTGTCTCAGTGCCAGTCTCTCAGTGCCAGTCTCTCAGTGCCAGTCTCTCAGTGGCAGTCTCTCCCTGCCAGTCTCTCAGTGCCAGTCTCTCAGTGCCAGTCTCTCAGTGCCAGTCTCTCAGTGCCAGTGTCTCAGTGCCAGTCTCTGACTGCCAGTCTCTCAGTGCCAGTCTCTCAGTGCCAGTCTCTGACTGCCAGTCTCTCAGTGCCAGTCTCTCAGTGCCAGTCTCTCCCTGCCAGTCTCTCAGTGCCAGTCCCTCAGTGCCAGTCTCTCAGTGCCAGTCTCTCAGTGCCAGTGTCTCAGTGCCAGTCTCTCAGTGCCAGTCTCTCAGTGCCAGTCTCTTAGTGCCAGTCTCTCAGTGCCAGTCTCTCAGTGCCAGTCTCTGACTGCCAGTCTCTCAGTGCCAGTCTCTCAGTGCCAGTCTCTCAGTGCCAGTCTCTCAGTGCCAGTCTCTCAGTGCCAGTCTCTCAGTGCCAGTCTCTCAGTGTCAGTCTCTGACTGCCAGTCTCTCAGTGCCAATCTCTCAGTGCCAGTCTCTCAGTGCCAGTCTCTCAGTGTCAGTCTCTGACTGCCAGTCTCTCAGTGCCAGTCTCTTAGTGCCAGTCTCTCCCTGCCAGTCTCTCAGTGCCAGTCTCTCAGTGCAAGTCTCTCAGTGCCAGTCTCTCAGTGCCAGTCTCTCAGTGCCAGTCTCTCAGTGCCAGTCTCTCAGTGCCAGTCTCTCAGTGTCAGTCTCTCAGTGCCAGTCTCTCAGTGCCAATCTCTCAGTGCCAGTCTCTCAGTGCCAGTCTCTCAGTGTCAGTCTCTCAGTGCCAGTCTCTCAGTGCCAGTCTCTCAGTGTCAGTCTCTCCCTGCCAGTCTCTCAGTGCCAGTCTCTCAGTGCCAGTCTCTCAGTGCCAGTCTCTCAGTGCCAGTCTCTCAGTGTCAGTCTCTCAGTGCCAGTCTCTCAGTGCCAGTCTCTCAGTGTCAGTCTCTCCCTGCCAGTCTCTCAGTGCCAGTCTCTCAGTGCCAGTCTCTCCCTGCCAGTCTCTCAGTGTCAGTCTCTCCCTGCCAGTCTCTCAGTGCCAGTCTCTCAGTGCCAGTCTCTCCCTGCCAGTCTCTCAGTGTCAGTCTCTCCCTGCCAGTCTCTCAGTGTCAGTCTCTCCCTGCCAGTCTCTCAGTGCCAGTCTCTCAGTGTCAGTCTCTCCCTGCCAGTCTCTCAGTGTCAGTCTCTCCCTGCCAGTCTCTCAGTACCAGTCTCTCAGTGCCAGTGTCTCAGTGCCAGTCTCTCAGTGCCAGTCTCTCAGTGCCAGTCTCTGACTGCCAGTCTCTCAGTGCCAGTCTCTCAGTGCCAGTCTCTCAGTGCCAGTCTCTCAGTGCCAGTCTCTCCCTGCCAGTCTCTCAGTACCAGTCTCTCAGTGCCAGTGTCTCAGTGCCAGTCTCTCAGTGCCAGTCTCTCAGTGCCAGTCTCTCAGTGCCAGTCTCTCAGTGCCAGTCTCTCCCTGCCAGTCTCTCAGTGCCAGTCTCTCAGTGCCAGTCTCTCAGTGCCAGTCTCTCAGTGCCAGTCTCTCCCTGCCAGTCTCTCAGTGCCAGTCTCTCAGTGCCAGTCTCTCAGTGCCAGTCTCTCCCTGCCAGTCTCTCAGTACCAGTCTCTCACTGCCAGTTTCTCACTGCCAGTCTCTCAGTGCCAGTCTCTCAGTGCCAGTCTCTCAGTGCCAGTCTCTCAGTGCCAGTCTCTCAGTGCCAGTCTCTCAGTGCCAGTCTCTCCCTGCCAGTCTCTCAGTGCCAGTCTCTCAGTGCCAGTCTCTGACTGCCAGTCTCTCAGTGGCAGTCTTTCACTGCCAGTCTCTCAGTGCCAGTCTCTCAGTGCCAGTCTCTCAGTGCCAGTCTCTCAGTGCCAGTGTCTCAGTGCCAGTCTCTGACTGCCAGTCTCTCAGTGCCAGTCTCTTAGTGCCAGTCTCTCCCTGCCAGTCTCTCAGTGCCAGTCTCTCAGTGCAAGTCTCTCAGTGCCAGTCTCTCAGTGCCAGTCTCTCAGTGCCAGTCTCTCAGTGCCAGTCTCTCAGTGCCAGTCTCTGACTGCCAGTCTCTCAGTGGCAGTCTTTCACTGCCAGTCTCTCAGTGCCAGTCTCTCAGTGCCAGTCTCTCAGTGCCAGTCTCTCAGTGCCAGTGTCTCAGTGCCAGTCTCTCCCTGCCAGTCTCTCAGTGCCAGTCTCTGACTGCCAGTCTCTCAGTGCCAGTCTCTCAGTGCCAGTCTCTCAGTGCCAGTCTCTCCCTGCCAGTCTCTCAGTGCCAGTCCCTCAGTGCCAGTCTCTCAGTGCCAGTCTCTCAGTGCCAGTGTCTCAGTGCCAGTCTCTCAGTGCCAGTCTCTCAGTGCCAGTCTCTCAGTGGCAGTCTCTCCCTGCCAGTCTCTCAGTGCCAGTCTCTCAGTGCCAGTCTCTCAGTACCAGTCTCTCAGTGCCAGTGTCTCAGTGCCAGTCTCTGACTGCCAGTCTCTCAGTGGCATTCTCTCAGTGCCAGTCTCTCAGTGCCAGTGTCTCAGTGCCAGTCTCTGACTGCCAGTCTCTCAGTGCCAGTCTCTTAGTGCCAGTCTCTCCCTGCCAGTCTCTCAGTGCCAGTCTCTCAGTGCAAGTCTCTCAGTGCCAGTCTCTCAGTGCCAGTCTCTCAGTGCCAGTCTCTCAGTGCCAGTCTCTCAGTGCCAGTCTCTGACTGCCAGTCTCTCAGTGGCAGTCTTTCACTGCCAGTCTCTCAGTGCCAGTCTCTCAGTGCCAGTCTCTCAGTGCCAGTCTCTCAGTGCCAGTCTCTCACTGCCAGTCTCTCACTGCTAGTCTCTCACTGCCAGTCTCTGACTGTCAGTCTCTCACTGCTAGTCTCTGACTGTCAGTCTGTCCCTTTCCTACTTTTTTAACTCTCTCTCTGCCTCCCTCTCTCTCTCCTTTCTGCTTGCTTCATTTTAAATTCGGAACTCCAAATGGTGAGATATAGGAAATTCTACTTAAAAAGAATTTCTACAGTAGTATATATAACCCATACGAGCGTACAGCAAGCGAAAATTCTAAAAAATGCATCCATATTACTATCATTACACATAAAGCGTAAAAATGAAGTCACACTTTAAATACAGGTATTTTGCAAACTTTAAAAAATAATCTAAGTAGTGGTACGGACTTAAGAGATGCTTGTAATTCTTTTTTAAAGATACCTAGCCTTGCTGTTCCTGCCTCTATAGAAGGCTTTTATAAATCTACTTACTTAAAATTTAAACTAACAAAAAGTCGCTTATTTTACACTACTCCTAGTAGAAAGTAGTGTAAATTAACTGACAGCTTTGTACAGTTGAGTTGCAACAGTTCCGACTCAGAGCTTCTTTTATCAGCCGCGTTTGTCCACACTGGTGGCATATGACACGCCCTTGGTGACGATGGTGTCTCCGATGTAGTCTCCGATCACTGCAATGGCGGAGCGGCTGGCGTGCTGAGTCTGGGGACTGACTGCCTCTCACTGCCAGTCTCTCCCTCTCGCTGCCAGTCTCTCCCTCTCACTGCCAGTCTCTCACTCTCGCTGCCAGTCTCTCCCTCTCGCTGCCAGTCTCTCACTCTCGCTGCCAGTCTCTCCCTCTCGCTGCCAGTCTCTCCCTCTCGCTGCCAGTCTCTCACTCTCGCTGCCAGTCTCTCCCTCTCGCTGCCAGTCTCTCCCTCTCGCTGCCAGTCTCTCCCTCTCGCTGCCAGTCTCTCCCTCTCGCTGCCAGTCTCTCCCTCTCGCTGCCAGTCTCTCCCTCTCGCTGCCAGTCTCTCACTCTCGCTGCCAGTCTCTCCCTCTCGCTGCCAGTCTCTCACTCTCGCTGCCAGTCTCTCCCTCTCGCTGCCAGTCTCTCCCTCTCGCTGCCAGTCTCTCACTCTCGCTGCCAGTCTCTCCCTCTCGCTGCCAGTCTCTCCCTCTCGCTGCCAGTCTCTCCCTCTCGCTGCCAGTCTCTCCCTCTCGCTGCCAGTCTCTCCCTCTCGCTGCCAGTCTCTCCCTCTCGCTGCCAGTCTCTCCCTCTCACTGCCAGTCTCTCCCTCTCGCTGCCAGTCTCTCCCTCTCGCTGCCAGTCTCTCCCTCTCACTGCCAGTCTCTCTCTCTCACTGCCAGTCTCTCCCTCTCGCTGCCAGTCTCTCCCTCTCACTGCCAGTCTCTCCCTCTCGCTGCCAGTCTCTCCCTCTCGCTGCCAGTCTCTCCCTCTCACTGCCAGTCTCTCCCTCTCACTGCCAGTCTCTCCCTCTCACTGCCAGTCTCTCCCTCTCGCTGCCAGTCTCTCCCTCTCGCTGCCAGTCTCTCCCTCTCGCTGCCAGTCTCTCCCTCTCGCTGCCAGTCTCTCCCTCTCACTGCCAGTCTCTCTCTCTCACTGCCAGTCCCTCACTGCCAGTCCGTCTCCCAATAAGCGGCACAAAGGTATCCAGCGGCCACTCACTGGAGCCGAGGGACATGCAGCCAGTCGCGCGGGCAGTCAGCAGCATCAGCAGCAGGCAGCAGGCCTTGACCAGAAGTTGGGCAGATTTCACAATGGCCGCCATTTCTCAGCTTTAGTGCTTTTTATTGTACGAATGCTCAACTTCCCTTACGAATGAATTTAATCCCACTTTGTATTTCCTCTGATTGACACCTATGAATCAGTGCAGCCATAGAATAACTTGACCCGTATTTTCCAACATTAGACTGGCGAATTACTAATTATGGGTAAGGCTGATGAAATATATAGACTGCACTGATGTACCTCGAGCAGCAATCGCGAATAAATATAGGATTCAGATACTTGGTTCTGAGTTCTTAAATGTCTTGGTCAGGAGTGCTCAAAAAATGAGTAGTATTGTAATCAAAATAGATTTCTTGCGAATTATATGACTCTAACTAATACGCGTTCACGAGCCATTTACGAGCTAAGCACACTTTTTGCGTTAAATGCAAACTTTTACACATTTATACTGTGTTACAAAAAGTATAGGTGATTTTAGAAATTTACATCGCTTTCTGGATAGAATAAGGGTTGGCCATAGACATCAGCCGCGGGAAAAGATCCACCTTTTCACGTTCAATTTTGATCAAAGTCCAGTTCTAAAAAAACTAGCGGAAATTCAATTCAGACAATTTAGACTGGGGCCCAATCTAACCCCAGTTCAAAACATTCTAACCGAAGTAAGGTTTAACCAGTGTAAACAAAATTATCCTCAGTCTGAATTGAATTTCTGCTGGTTTTTTTAGAACTGGACTTTGATCAAAATTGTACGTGAAAAGGTGTAGTACATTAATATACCTTTTTGCTTCATATTTGGTTTTTACTGCGTCCAATTTGGTGCGTTGCAAATAGCCCAGCAGAAGTCATGTTCACCGTAGACTAAGAACTGAAGTCACCGAGAAATTTGCTTTTTTTCGCGACCAATTTGGTTTATTTCACGTCACGTATGCATTCGCTATCCTCTCTCTGTCCACCAGACGGATTTTAGCGTATAGTCCTCTCTGCGCCATTCTTTGCTTTAGCTTTGCCTTTCAGCTATGGCCCAAATTGCTCGCAGTTAAAACCAAATTGATTTCTGTTGTCTATGGCTTTCTATGGTTTCTCTATGCAGAATCTCTACTACGCTGCCACGTCAGACTGCTGACGGCCACGCACCAATTTGAATGATGAAAAAACCAAATAGGAAGCAGAAGGTATACCCATGCCTTGACAAAGTGGGACAGAATAATCGGGCGTTAAATGTCATTGACAAGCATTTCACTACCCATTAACACGCACGCGGGATGCGTGCTATTGTCCATATAGACAAAAACATTAGTTTAACGAGTTTATTAGATGACCCAAATATTAATCATTAAATGAATATTTTTTAATTTATAATTATAAGTTATAAACAACAACTACTTATAGCATGAACATGAGGGGGAAATGTCTAAAGCCATAGTTTCTCTCGAAGAATTAGTCTTTTTGATAGATACGCCTTACTCAAACACAATGTTAAACAAATTGTTGTTGCCGTCAATGCTAACACGAATATTCTTGGTCGGACAGGCCTCGATATGAACTGGCCGAGGAACCGGTTCGTCATCACTTGCGCGCAGACAGTAGAACTGATAGAGCCGCTCGCATTAGCAGAGAAAGACGCCTCATTGGACGGCATTGTGCTTGTGCTTGGAATATGCCGGCTTAGTGCACAGTTCACTGCCTTGGAACTCCTGAACGGACTGCGGTCCCGGCGCCTGGTTAAATACTTTTTGACCGTCTTTTCACATTTCTGGCCGGTAATAAGCATTACGAGTATGTCTTGCAGCGAATGGCCAGCGGCGACTAGATCACACACTCAAGTGACTCTGTGGGAGAATCAAAGGAAAGTAATTTTATATGAACTATTTAAAACTAGCTCGTATTTATATACCATATCGGAAAACGAAATTTACTTACCTAATACAGTGATTAGTGTAGACTTTGCTTAGACCGGCCTTCGCACTCAGATTCTTCATAAATTCTTGAAGGAATCGATATCCTCGAGCGGTCTTCTCGGAGAAACGGTACGGTTTTCAGGTTGTCCTTGAAGAGGCTTCGGAAAAAACGATAGCGAAGCGCAGGGCCTAAACGGGTATATTTATTCAAATATACTGGAGGGGGGTGCAAGATAAGACAGGGGTGGGGTGGTTTCCGCAACTGAGGAAAGAGGTGAGAACTGAGAGCCAATCAGAAGGCAGCGAGGGAGAGATAAATGACATAACAAAATTGAACTATACAGATTCTACTGAGACTGCGTGTTATTGTCTTTCTCGATCATAAACAACAAGTAGTATGAAGACGCACACGTCTTTTTGCCACCAGTGAACGGGCTTCTTTTTAGACGTGGGTCTTCATACTACTTGATAAACCTAGTTTTGTACCGATGAAAAAGAACTTTGAGAAGCTCAAGAAAAATGTAAATCTCTACTCCCATTTTCTCTCCTGTCTGTTCTGTTTCCCCCCTCTCCTCTCCTCTCGCTTCTAGCTCTCGTTTTTCTTATTTCTTATCTCCTCTTAGTCTTATCTCTTCTCTCTCTATTCTCTTTCATTTTCTCTCATCTGATCTGACCCGCAGCCATGAGCTGGAATCGAATCTTCTATAATAGGCCCTCGAACTTCTCGAAGGCCTCGATCTAAAAAAATTGTCTAATGACTCTAAGCTAAAGTATCCAGAGCGTAGCAGGATTATACCACCTCATTAAGCTGGTTGTTTCGGCGCATGATCCTCTTAGCATCAGCTTAAGTGCTTGGAAATGGAAAGTCAGGCCAGTTTTGTGGAACATAAACCTCGTACTCTCAATCAGATAGTACACACTTAAGAATAATAAGATACCCTAAGCCTCTTCTCCATTAACGGAGTTGCAAAGAAAGCTATAAATAGTCTTTCCAAAACACTGTACATAGCTACTTCAGAAGCCGTACCGCTTGACCTTTTAGTCAGGGGGAGGCTTGGAGCTTCCCCCCGCCAAACTTTGTACTGGGCTTGCAATTCAAATGTGCAGTTAAAGAGCTAAATTTAATACTAAATTCTAATCACGTGACGCCCGTTTATCGATCTAATTTTCCTTGGTCTGTGCGCGAAGCAAATGAAGCTCTATTGACGCCTCTCCGGTCGAAGCCCACACGCCACAACCCCAGTTAAAAGGGACGGGAGTGTACATTGTATGTACGATTATTCCTTCCTTCCTTTCCTTTCTAACCAGACTAACTCAGCCCAACGCCAAAGCCATGCAAGCAATCGCATGCAAATGCAAATTATGCAAAGCGGTATGCAGCTTAATCTGATGAATTTCGATGCAAAAAAGGCATTTTTACATGAAAAAAACATCGAATGGTTATGAAATTCAAGAAATTTGTTAAATTAACTATATGGAACACTGTGCATTTGTTTCATTGCAAAATTCCTACCATTTCCAGTTTAAATAGCCCCGGAACTAACGTAAAAGTAAAAAGTCAAGTTTTCAGTTTTTTATCGATAATTTTTTACCCAATGAACCGAATCTCTAGAAATTGCACACAAATATGCCTCGTTATGTGGGAAATCAGCCGTCATAAAAATAATGCCATCCTATTGCGTTTTTTTGCCTGATTTAAAGAAAAATATTAAAAAATCACTACTCTGATCGATTTCCAATCACTTTTGACACATGAGCACTTGTTGCAGACACTCAAAATCTTGGTCAATTTTAGCCAGACATTAGTACAACTCGTTGCAGTATCCGCATTTGATCTACCATTCTTTTAAAAATTTAATCACCCATTTTTCTGGCACCCAATCAGCCAAAAATCACAAATTATCGATTTCTGATCGCTTTTTCAACCCGAAAGCAGCGAAATCAGACGGCGGCAATTTAAACCAATATAGTACAGCAACTATGCTATAGAAATTCGAAATCGGCTTATTCGCACCATGTTCTCAAAATTATAATGAGCAATAATGCGAAAGTCATGTGATTTTTTGAAAAATCGATTTTTCTCGATTTTCTCAGCACTGGAGAATCGTAGGAAAACAAAACTTTAGACACTTGTAGATTTTTGCATTGCGCATCTAACTGCACTGCTTTGAAGCCCAAACTACTTGTAGGGGATTGTAGCCTAGTAGGGAATTGTAGCCTAGTAGGGGATTGTAGCCTAGTTCCACCAGTGAACGAGCAGCGAGAGAACCCGAGGCCCCGCCAGGGGCCGAGGGCGAGTGAATAATTTCTACCCATGGCGGCCGAAGGCCGACATGGGCTAGAAAGTATTTACGAGTAAATAAGTTAGACTCTAATGCATTTTGAAATTTCACGTTTTTCCGCCAAAAAATGCTCCTGTTTTGCAACCACTGCACCGATTGAGTTGAGTGAGGTGTCGATCGATAGAAAACTTTTAGATCTATCGAATGAATGTACTTTTAAATGCAGAGATTTTTTAAATAAGCCGTAAATTAACTGGAAAGACGATTTTTTTAAAAGTGCTTCTAGGAGATCTCAAAATTCTGGTACACCTTACGAGATACGGCTTCGACATCTGAGGATCAAAGTTGTAAAACTAAATTTCCTACAAAATGGTATATGGCGCTTTGATTTATTTCGCCATCTTTATGCAGTTTTGGTGTGTTTTTTGGGTAAAAAAGTCACCCTCATTTTATTATTTTGCCACTTTTTCCTACAAAGGTTTTTTAGTTTCGGCTTCAAAGCAGTGCAGTTGGATGCGCAATGCAAAAATCTACAAGTGTCTAAAGTTTTGTTTTCCTACGATTCTCCAGTGCTGAGAAAATCGAGAAAAATAATTTTTCAAAAAATCACATGACTTTCGCATTATTGCTCATTATAATTTTGAGAACATGGTGCGAATAAGCCGATTTCGAATTTCTATAGCATAGTTGCTGTACTATATTGGTTTAAATTGCCGCCGTCTGATTTCGCTGCTTTCGGGTTGAAAAAGCGATCAGAAATCGATAATTTGTGATTTTTGGCTGATTGGGTGCCAGAAAAATGGGTGATTAAATTTTTAAAAGAATGGTAGATCAAATGCGGATACTGCAACGAGTTGTACTAATGTCTGGCTAAAATTGACCAAGATTTTGAGTGTCTGCAACAAGTGCTCATGTGTCAAAAGTGATTGGAAATCGATCAGAGTAGTGATTTTTTAATATTTTTCTTTAAATCAGGCAAAAAAACGCAATAGGATGGCATTATTTTTATGACGGCTGATTTCCCACATAACGAGGCATATTTGTGTGCAATTTCTAGAGATTCGGTTCATTGGGTAAAAAATTATCGATAAAAAACTGAAAACTTGACTTTTTACTTTTACGTTAGTTCCGGGGCTATTTAAACTGGAAATGGTAGGAATTTTGCAATGAAACAAATGCACAGTGTTCCATATAGTTAATTTAACAAATTTCTTGAATTTCATAACCATTCGATGTTTTTTTCATGTAAAAATGCCTTTTTTGCATCGAAATTCATCAGATTAAGCTGCATACCGCTTTGCATAATTTGCATTTGCATGCGATTGCTTGCATGGCTTTGGCGTTGGGCTGAGTTAGTCTGGTTAGAAAGGAAAGGAAGGAAGGAATAATCGTACATACAATGTACACTCCCGTCCCTTTTAACTGGGGTTGTGGCGTGTGGGCTTCGACCGGAGAGGCGTCAATAGAGCTTCATTTGCTTCGCGCACAGACCAAGGAAAATTAGATCGATAAACGGGCGTCACGTGATTAGAATTTAGTATTAAATTTAGCTCTTTAACTGCACATTTGAATTGCAAGCCCAGTACAAAGTTTGGCGGGGGAAGCTCCAAGCCTCCCCCTGACTAAAAGGTCAAGCGGTACGGCTTCTGAAGTAGCTATGTACAGTGTTTTGGAAAGACTATTTATAGCTTTCTTTGCAACTCCGTTAATGGAGAAGAGGCTTAGGGTATCTTATTATTCTTAAGTGTGTACTATCTGATTGAGAGTACGAGGTTTATGTTCCACAAAACTGGCCTGACTTTCCATTTCCAAGCACTTAAGCTGATGCTAAGAGGATCATGCGCCGAAACAACCAGCTTAATGAGGTGGTATAATCCTGCTACGCTCTGGATACTTTAGCTTAGAGTCATTAGACAATTTTTTTAGATCGAGGCCTTCGAGAAGTTCGAGGGCCTATTATAGAAGATTCGATTCCAGCTCATGGCTGCGGGTCAGATCAGATGAGAGAAAATGAAAGAGAATAGAGAGAGAAGAGATAAGACTAAGAGGAGATAAGAAATAAGAAAAACGAGAGCTAGAAGCGAGAGGAGAGGAGAGGGGGGAAACAGAACAGACAGGAGAGAAAATGGGAGTAGAGATTTACATTTTTCTTGAGCTTCTCAAAGTTCTTTTTCATCGGTACAAAACTAGGTTTATCAAGTAGTATGAAGACCCACGTCTAAAAAGAAGCCCGTTCACTGGTGGCAAAAAGACGTGTGCGTCTTCATACTACTTGTCAATGCACTTTTCTGCAGTCGGGATGCATGATATTGGAATAACACGACTCGCGCCAGAATATACCATTAACTGCCCGCTAATTTCGATATTTCTTTCCTGCAAGCGGGCTTAAATGTAGTCTATGGCATTAAAAGGCAAGAATAAGTGCCCAGCGGGCACAAAGGTCATGGTACAATAAATTTGATATGCACTGCTGCCCGCCGGCTGAGAGTGTCTATGGCCAAAAGACCATTGATTTAGTGCAAAGCCAGAGGGTTGGGCCGCTCGCTCACTTGGCGTGATGCTCACTAACAACACCAAAATAAAGACAGTATCCGAGTAAAACAGCACATTCTAACCTGGGTAAGGTTTTGAAAGCTAAACTTAGCCTATAGACAAAGTAATAAGGTTAACCATGAACAAATGAAGTTGTGCCCCTGTCCAGAGAACCTTCAATTTTGGAAGATCGCAAAACGTTGGCTGTAGATGTACTTATTTACTTCCACTTATATTTCCTCGACTCGCTTTAATGCATTACAAGAATCCAGATGTGGATAATGTTTACCTAGGATGGGTGCCCCATTCAAATTTTGAATGTCTCTTGCGCTTCTTTACAAGAATAAAACGCACACATGTGTCTACTGTTCAGACCGTATGTTCGATAAGATTTGATTTCAGGATTCTCAACATTAAATCTTAAGCATATTAAATTCAAAAAGGACTATGAGCTGAATTATAATTAGCTTTAAGCGAGTCGAATGTTCATTAAGAGTAGCTATAGCAGAGGCTAGAGAACAGTATTACCGAAAACACAAAAAACGTATTTTATGAGTCAAATTCGCACAATTGACTGTAATTCATAGCTTTGTATGACAATTTATAGGGCATGCGGCATACAATATACAGTAATTAACGGAATTAACGACAACAATGAAGAAAAACGAAGCCAGTTTGTATTAAGCTACGCTAAAACCAGTTTAAAGAGTTATTAAATAAACATTAGGGGAGAAAAAGGGCATGAATATTCAGTTACCTCTACGTCTTATGTCTACCCTCGTATATCCTCAAACTACATATAATGTTTGTCTCTATACTAAATTGAGCAATATATATCTGTAAAAGATAATTTATTATAAGAGGGAAAAGTTAAACCAATACAAATCTTATTGTTATCAATAGATTTCTTAAAAACTGGTGTTCTCAATGTAATGACACGCCAAAGAGGACATGTATTGTAGAAATACTAAACTGCATTCACGTACCATAAGCAGCTCCATCTTCCGTCACCTTAATTATTAATAGTAGCAGAATATTCTCTTTGATAAGTTCTCATCAAGCCACCGGCTCATCAACCATCACAGAGTAAACCGTTTCGCCGTTCGGAAGCTTCAACGTCCCCACGACGCCGGCACACCATGTTTCCGTGTCCGGGACACGAATCACAAAAGGGTAGGTCTCGTGGAGCTTCGAACATTTTATGAAAGCGCGAGAATAAATTGACTTTTCATATTTGTGAGAATACGTCGATGTTAAGCACCAGTCGAGTGGCCAAAATCCAAAATATAAGTATTCAAGAAATTTTTCTGTATCCCTGGGTGAGTCCACCCAGCGGCCCATGAACGGTCGCTTGTGCAACGGAAACGTGTACTTTGTTGGTGCGTAAAATCTGCCGAACTTTTGCACCATCCAGCTGCCCTGCACCTCGTAGAATGCCACGTCGATGAAGGGCCAGCAGCCGCTCACGTCCACGTGTAGACAAGCAGACTTGAGCGAAACTTTCCACAAACCGACGTCTTTCAGATTAAAATCCGGATGTCTAAGGGATTTTGTCATAAATATAGTTATTACGAAATTATCTAATATCCATGAAGGGCCTAAATTCTTAATTAGTTGAACTGATTTCTTAATGTGGACACAATCTTCTCGGACACTCGGATAACAAATACAAGTTGCAAAGTATTCAATCTTTGCAACTGGTGATATGGGACAGCTATTGCAAGAATAATCTTTGCTAGCGACAAATTTTGTCCAAGAAAAATCGTCGTGCTTCATTGGACCATGCAGGCCATAAAAAAGTTTGCACTTAGTGATGACTCACCCATTCAGCGCCTTTAACAGCTTCTTATTGTCAGCCCATTTGAGAAACACGTCAAAATCATCATCCCATGGCATGAAGCCGTGGTATCGGTAGGAGCCCAGAAGAGTTCCAGAATCCAACATCACCTGGAGGCCGTGCTTCTCGCACAGGTCCAGAAACGCCCATATCAGTTTCACAGCGGCTCTCAGCTCGGTCTCATTTATCCGAGGATCGAACTTGTCACCACGAGGCGGCGTCTGTCTTCTCAGCTTCTGGATGTAGAATTCAGGAGACGGCAGATTCGGTAGTTGACGTCTTGGCCTTGCAGCAATGTTCATCTGCTTGCACACTTTTTCGTTCCTACTCCATGACCACAGGATGAAGACATAGTAGAGACTCAGCGTAGCAACTATAGTAAATATTGCCAGCTGGCGATGGCTTATTTTCCATGAAGATGCACAACATTTTGCTAAAAAAATCATACTAGCTTACTTCTGACTTCTGCTGCAATACTTAGAACTGTTCAATAAAATAAATTTTGATGCTTAGCAAACGGACAGACCTAGATAGCTCAATAACAATAGTCGCTTGTTTCAATTAAAAAAACAAGCTCAGAGCTTAGAAAGACGATCGCCTTTCTTTGTACGCTGGTTTGTGCCATAGACAGAAGTCACCGTGCAACCCCGCTACGACACTTTGTTTTGCTAGCAGGCGCAAAAGTGACTTGAGCATAGTGGGCCGGCTTTAATGCTCCGGCTTTTAATATATCGAAGCAACAAGTACTATTGTAGGCGTCTATGAAACTTTATTGGGTAATTGATTAATGGCCATAGACAAACTGTGTGCTCTGTTCTTCTTCGTGGGAGAGAGTTAGTGATAGATATTACCCTTCTATTTCGGAAACTGATGGCGGACTGTTGTGTACTTTTTGCAGTGTAAAGGCCCTCTCGCGTCCTTTAGTTGCTGCATGACTTTGGGTCTACCTCAAAGATGATCTACCGTTCGCTGTTATTGGATAAAATTTTAAGAATTATTTTTTGGATTCTCTGTAGAATCTCGTCCCTAATATAATCAGAAACTTGTTGAAAACAAAACTTGCAAATTTGAGGGCATTACATGCAAATGAAAGTTTTGACTTAGACTTTTGTTTGATTCATGCGGACTTAGATGCACTCTATGGTATTGGAAGGATTGATTCAATTTAATTGAAGTAATTAAAGGATTGAGAATGGTCCGCTTGTACGTGCGGACTCCAACCAGACCCTGGTGGCCTGTTCGTTCCATGCGTCATTTGCTATTCTTCTACACCAGATTCATTGATTGATGCGTCTTTCTTCTGGCATTTTGTATAGTCAGGCAAATCAAATCAAATTGTGTCTAGTTTCGTTTGGACCACAAACGATTGCGTCGACGGAAATTGTGAACTAAGTAAATTTTTGCGCGCCTTTCAGGCATCGAAACAGGAATACAACAGATTGCTTATCTGCGAATAGTCTATGGTCAAGCCGCCCCCCCATCTTTGGATATTCCCAACGGGTTATATTTGGATATACCCATTTGCAGAAAAGCAATCTGTATATTCCTGTATCAATGCGTTTGTGAGGATATTTTTTATGCAATACAACAGAGCTGAATAAACAGATTGTACACATGTCGGCCTACCGGCCTCGACGCTATGGCGGTTGTGTGTGAATCGTGACCTCTTGATAATCATACATTGTGATATAGCTGAGGAGCTAAGGAATTAATGCATCGAGCAGTGATCTTTTTCTTGATAAAACTTGTCTATGGCTATGTCCCCAATATTCCTATTCGATTCTTCATGTCTATGGCCGATTTTCTGGTTGCAAAAGGCACTTACACCCCGGAAATCTCTATCTTTTACGTAGAAGATTAAACATGCCTTTTGAGCAACGTCATTGTATTAATTTCGCACAGCGATGGTTTAATGAAAACTTGATCGTCATTATTTCATTATTTTATTTTAAATAAAATAAATATACGCCTTAATCTATGCTATATCTTCTCCTTAAATCCCTACGATTGTCTACAGATCTTATATTCCCTAGATAAGCCACTCAGCGACGACAAGCATGCCCCTAGATCCTTCGTCTTTCTTGAATTTTGCGACCAGGGTATCAGGTCAGTAGCTTGTTCGCGTATCAAGGGATTTTTAAAGGTATCTTTAGCTATTTCTAGTATAACGCTTGCAAATGATGTATATTTCACTTGAATCAGCGAATGAAAACTTGTTATTCAAACAAAACAGTTAAACATGTAAACGAAATACAAGAAACGTTAAACCTCAGAACACAGATAGCCCATAATACGCTCCTAGAATAAGTAGATGGGCCACTCAGACATATATACTTAGTAAAACAGCTTTCTACTTTCAGTTAAGTAGTAAAGAAAAATTCATAAGCTATTTTAAAAGAACAAAGGCAGCTGAGATGACTTTGATAAGTTTAGAAGCCCAAAGCTTGCAGGCGTAAACAACTTGCTAATTGGTTCAGCAATGATGTACATTGGCCAGTCCTACATGGCACCTTTAGGCTGGAATTCCGAGGAAGGCAATAAAAATTAGGTGGCGTGTTGGGGTACGAGCTAGAAGTTCTGTGCGGAGTTTGAGGGCTTAAGCTTTGGGCCAATAAATGGGCCTCGTCTTTAAAAATACATTAAAATGATTCAGTTTAACTTACTACTGAACTGAAAGTAGCTTACACGCAAATGTGCTGAGTAGTTATTTTAGTATCTGTGCCTCAGACTTGTCGGCTTAATTAAATTTATCTGGCAATTTTCTTGGTCGTTCTTTTCCTATTGAATGCATTGAGAGTGACCTATGTAGGGAATGTACGATCTATGATGCGATGGTCTTTTTCAGGATGTATTTTTACCATAGACATACAGACCTTCTGAGGGCAGAGTGAGGCAGAATACAAGGGAGACGAAGGCTTCAAACTCTATGCGGGTTGCAACCATAGACAGTTTCCGCGGACGTGAAATCGCGTTTTAGGTCTGCGCTTTAGCCTACCCATAACACTGATATAGGCTGGCTGATGAGGATTGAAACGAACAGAAACGCCTCGGCGTGGACTAAAGTCCAAGAACGCCCCATCAATCAGCTAGAAAGCTCCTGGGCAAGCGTGTCAGCTGACGCTCTTCGCAAACGCTATGAGAATTTCCTAAGCTACGGCGAACCTTCGGCGAAAAGCAGGATAAGGAAAGCGCAGACTCGGCATGACCAAGCGTACTCAAGCTCACAGGCATGTCTGAGGACGATGCTTACTTTTTGAGAAGCTAAAGACAAACTCGCTTCGTGCCCATAGAAACTCGTGGGCATAAAGAAGGTTTCCTTCAAAGGGGTCGTTTAGACCAGCAATGGATTTCACGCCGGCTATTCAGACAGTCCTAGCCGACTGTGACGACGGTCCAACGAAATTGGTCATTGGCTCGTACGTCAATGTGGGCAAAGCTTGGCCAATACTTGTCTTTGTTGGAAGCTGGGTAGCTACTTTTTGGTCCTCTTTTAAAGCCTTTGCATTTTTAAATAAAAAACTAACATCATAACATCAACAGACTCGTATGCAACTGATCGCTTCTTATGTTTTCATTCAATTTTATTTTTTCAAAAATGGCCGTTGCACACACGCACAGGACAAACCTAACAGAAGTTTTGAAGTTTCTGGCCACGAAAAACGAAACATTTTATTCGACGATTTTGCCATTTGTCACACTTTCTGATCGTGCTCTCTATGTCCTTATCTATGGCTGCATGGCCACCAGAACTCGTCCCCGATCTGGATCTGTAATTTCGACCTGGCAACACCAAGGCAGGTCTGGTGAACTGCTTTGATTGCTTTGGCATTCAGCGACGGCATCTTGGGTAGTCCGTTCTCCATGAACACATTCGTAGGGTCGAAGCCTATAGTGCAAATGAACTTTTTCGCATCATTGAGCAGACGCATCACGTTGCATCTTTTTGTCGCTGTAGCCTGTGCGATAGAAGACTCTGACATGTCCAGGTCTCCAGCGTTGCTCAATTTTTCATGCGGGAAAGAACACCAGATGTCATGTTCTTCATTGGTCGATACTCAGTCGCTTAATCATACTATCTCTGGAGTATTGGAGGAAGTGAAAAAGAGAGACAGTTTTAGAGACAGTACCGTATCAGAGACAACGCTCTAACCAGACATAACGCTGTATCAGAGACGACGCTCTACCAGACATAACTGTGACGTTGTCAATTTAAGTAGCCCCGTCAAGGGCCGTTTTAGTATACGGTACCAATCTATAATATTGTTAATTTAATGGTCTCGTACTCTCACGTCTGCTTAAAGTAGTGACCAAAGAATTTTAAATAACTTGCGTACGTTTGTAAAGCCTAAGTACAGTAGGCGATCGATAATTTCTGTTTTTCTCGCCGGCCAATAGAAAAGCCGCGCATAAATTATGTTAGCCTGAAATTAAGTTCTCCGCGCGCACCCACCCCAGCCCGCTCCTTATCAGTCCTGTCTGGCTGGGGCGCTCGGGTTAACCCGCCTTAGACCCCTTAGACCCTTGCCACCCCGGCACTCCTTGTTTGCTTGCCTTCTCTCTCCGCCGGGTCTATGTGAATTTAGTAACCGAAATTTAGTAACCGTGAATTTAGTACCGCCTGAATTTAGTACCGCCTGAATTTAGTACCGCTCGAATTTAGTAACGCACATATATGTAGGCATAAAATATATTATGTATAAAACTAATGTATAATATATATATAGTGAAGTTGCAGAACAATAGAACTTTCCTTCACTTCATATTCACTTCCTTTCCTTCAGGAAGTACTATACTAATGTATTATACTATGTATTATACTATGCATGTATACTATGTATAATACACTAGTATAGTACTAATGTATTAGTATTGTACTAATACATAAGGAATATCTCTCAGCTGCACCATTTGTTGCGTTACTAAATTCAAGCATTACTAAATTCAGGCGGTACTAAATTCAGGCGGTACTAAATTCAGGCGGTACTAAATTCAGGCGGTACTAAATTCAGGCAGTACTAAATTCAGGCGGTACTAAATTCAGGCGGTACTAAATTCAGGCGGTACTAAATTTAGGCGGTACTAAATTCAGGCGGTACTAAATTCAGGCAGTACTAAATTCAGGCAGTACTAAATTCAGGCGGTACTAAATTCACGGTTACTAAATTTCGGTTACTAAATTCAAGGGCACCCCTCTCCGCCTCGCTCCGCCACGGTTCTAAACCAAGTCTCAGTCACGCCACCTCTACTGTCTGTACGAGCTCTCGCTACGAGCACCGCCACCACACGTTCACCGCCATCACATCGTCATCATTGCCTCAGGCTCATCGACTCACTCTATCGTCTACCATCTATCTTATTGTTGCGTAGCCGCCCAGTGCATTTCTTACGGATTCAGCAAGTACTCTGACCTATCTCTGTTGACCGCCCAGACGGAATTGATAATAGCAAGCCTAACTACGAGCGTATCCTCTCATACGGTTACAATAAACAAAGACTGCGGCCATTGCCCGCATCAGTCGTTACTATCATCAAGTAAACGCTACAAAATTTGCCTCTGCCGTGTTTGTCTTCGTTAGTCATTTTCGAGTCTACCGGATAAATCGTCACATAACGGTGTATAAGAGACAACGCTCTACCAGACATAACGCTGCATCAGAGACAACGGTGTTTCAGGACCACTCACTCCTGGTTCCCTAACTTTCATATCCAAATTTCGTCCCTACCACTCGGAGCAGATCAGCTCAAAGCTAACACGCATCTGACTTTCTCACCAAAGCCGTCGCGGGTTCTATTCGGTGCGGCGTCAAACTAAATTTGAGACCCGATGCACAAATATTGATTGGTCTGGGGCAGCTTGTCGTGCGATATAAACGTACAGCTGAATTTTTGTGCCTACGTCTATTTTACAAGCATTTTAGCTCTCCTCCATTGTGTGCACAATACGTGTCCGACGACGGAGAAAGCTAGGCCGTTGTACTCCCAGTGCAAGTGAGCCCTCGCATCCTAGAGCCCTCTCAACATAGCAATTAGATTAAGCAAATTAATAAACTAATGAAAAAGTACGTCTATGGTAAAACTGCTCTGCCAAAGCGAGATAATTGTTTTGCCGATTGGCATTCTGTGAAGCAGCTTCATACGGATTGATTTTTAAATACACAGCAAGCTATTCTTGCGATACGCACACAAATTCGATTTCAGCCAAGTCAGAGCGTCATGCGCTTGGCTGTCGGTTTTCTCTCTGCGTTTCTCCTGACAGCTGCGTGTTTCACTTCATCTGCTCAGGCCTGTCAAGGTGAGTTCGAGACCTTACACCTCACCGATTAGAGTCTGACACACCCCACCGATTAGAGTCTGACACACCACCGATTAGAGTCTGACACACCCCACCGATTAGAGTCTGACACACCTCACCGATTAGAGCCTGACAAACCCAACCGATTAGAGCCTGATGTTTCATAGGCTCGTAGCTTAGAACCTGACACAACTCACCGATTAGAGCCTGACACACCTCACCGATTAGAGCCTGACAAATCCAACCGATTAGAGCCTGACACACCCCACCGATTAGAGCCTGACAAACCCAACCGATTAGAGCCTGACACACCCCACCGATTAGAGCCTGACAAACCCCACCGATTAGAGCCTGATGTTTCATAGGCTCGTAGCTTAGAACCTGACACAACTCACCGATTAGAGTCTGACACAACTCCCCGATTAGAGTCTGACACAACTCCCCGATTAGATCCTGACACACCTCACCGTTTAGAGCCTGATGTTTCATAGGCTCGTAGCTTAGAACCTGACACAACTCACCGATTAGAGTCTGACACAACTCCCCGATTAGAGTCTGACACAACTCCCCGATTAGATCCTGACACACCTCACCGATTAGAGCCTGATGTTTCATAGGCTCGTAGCTTAGAACCTGACACAACTCACCGATTAGAGCCTGACACAACTCCCCAATTAGATCCTGACACACCTCGCCGATTAGAGCCTGACACACTTCACCGATTAGAGCCTGACACACCTCACCGATTGGAACCTGACACAACTCATCGATTTAAGCCTGACACCTCATCGATTAGAGCCTGACAAACTTGTTAATTAGAGTCTGACCACCTCTTAGACAACACCCTGATTCATCACCCATTAGCAACCGACACCGCAATAAAGCAATCAACTAGATCCTTCACCAGCCGCCTCCTGCAAACTTCCCAATCCAGCCGTTGGCGCAGCATTTGATGTACTACAATACGGCTACATGGGCTACAGAGCCATGGAAGCAAGGCCAGGTTACAATGGCTGCTACAAGGACGACCCAGTCAAGAAGGACTTTCCAGTCCTTGGCGGCAGGAGCAACATGCTCACCATTCTGGGCTGCAATTCCATGTGCCGGCTAAAGAAGCTCAGATTCTTCGGCGTTCAAAACTACGACTGCTGGTGCGGCAACGTGTTCGGCAAGTACGGCAAAGTTGACGACGACCTGTGCAAAATCCAGTGCCCAGGCAAGCCCAGCGAGACCTGCGGCGGTTACTTCCTTAATGCTGTGTACACCGTGGTCTGACTGGACGGCATTGATGCCAGCAGACTAAACTCATTATTTTTGACAGCCTCTAGAATAGATAGAAGATGGATTTTAAGTTTAGCATTTTTATTTTTCTAGTACAAAGGTGTTTATCGGTGCGTCTTAAGCTGACCTTAGCTGCACCTGTCCCAGCTGCTCTTCTCAATGTGAGTCGCGGATCCACAGGTTGTTCACTGAAAGAAGTTTCCAGGGGTTGTGTACTTGAGTATCCTGAAATGCAACCGTCGTCTTTTCAGGCAGGCGGCAGAGCCAAGTGGTCTGCCGCCGCCTGATGTTGCAAAATCCACTCTACGCCTGTTTTCGGGTGATTCTGCTTTTGACCGGAGTTCATACAATTGAACCGCGAGCGTAGAGTGCTGATAAGTAGCAAACTTCAAGTCAAACTATTTACAAGTATGTTTCCACAAACATCCGTCGAAACATGCAGATGCAAGGCCAACAAGCATGACTTATCCAGGTTAAGACCGAGATGAAGACGGTTTTGCATATAGCGACATGCAAGAGAAGGAAGGAAATACGTTCTCCAAAAAGCGGGGATCAGAGCTACAGATATGATTGAATTGATGCCACGGGTAAAAAGAATCTTTTCTTATTAATGAAAGGAAGCTTCCACAAAAGAGAAATTTAACCTTTAATATGATGTATGCTTGATTTTGGACTTTCTTGGCCCTAGGCGGACCTATCTGATATTGGAACTCTTCAACGCGCAATTTGTATTCCACAATTCAGTGAAATGAAGAGCCACACAGGCTACTTATCGATACTGATGTACGATATGTGCCTCCAGATGGTCTCTTAGACTTAGGCAGACCGGGATATTGCAGTCTAGGCTCGTTGAAAGGAAGAGGTTTCCTTGTCCAGTCTTTTGAGTCCAAATGGTGTTTGGATGATGACTCTGGATATCGTCTGAGTAGATTGTTCTACTGGACAATTTTATCGCCAATGGACAATTTTTTCTCCTAATGGAAGTTTTATCAGCCCACGGCAAATTTTGTCTGCCAAATGACAAGTAACTATTGGTCTGGGGCTTGTCATTTGATTCATGCTAATGAAGGGCCAACCCCCAAGACGACAGAGTGCGGCATAAACGTGCAGCTAAATTTATGTACTTTTGGTCTAGTTTACATGCGCTTTAGCTGTCCGAATTTGATTATAAATTAAAATAACTGGGTGGGCTACTCAGGCGCATATACTTAGCAAAACAGCTTTTTACTTTCAGTTCAGTAGCAAAGAAGAATGCATAAGCTATTTTATAAAAATAAAGGCAGCTGAAATTACTTTGATAAGTTTAGAAGCCCAAGCTTGCGGGCGTAAACAACTTGCTAATTGGTTCAGCAATAATGTACATTAGCCAGTCCACTGAAATGTACATGGCAGCTTTAGGCTGGAATTCCGAGACGGGCAATAAAAATTGGGGCGGATGGGGGTACTTTGAAAAGGCGCGGTTGAAAGTTTGGTGTACCTCTGAAAACCCCTCTAAATTGATTCAATATGCTCGTAACAATTAGATACTTACTTTACTTACTTACTTAGCTGCAGGGCTGTCCCGGAGGGACACAGAGGGAAGGCGCGAGCGCCCATTCCGCTAATCCCTGAACGGCCGACGCGTCGCTATGGACGAAGGGTTGGCGCCGCCCAGGGAGGTCCCCCAGTGTCGCCAGCAGCTATGGTGCTCTCTGGAAAGAAGAGTTCAGCCCTGCGGGTGGCCCGGAGGTAGCGCATGAGCTGATTAAAGTTTTCGGGTTTGCACGCTTCAGTAATAGATGTGTGTGGCCCGAGGTAATTGAGTCTGGCTCGCGTAAAGGCGGGACATATGCTGACGAAATGCTCAGCGGTTTCGTCACCTGAGTTACAGAAACTGCAGATGGCGTTGGTGGCGTTGCCCTGCAGGTACTGGTGCCTAGAGAAGCAGCCGTGACCTGAGAGGGTCATGGTGGCAGCCCGGATGTCTCTGCGCGAGAGGCGCAAGAGGAGCTTAAGGAGCTGGTGAGAGGGCTGAGGGACAGCGCCTCTGGATTGCCTGCAGGTAGTGCAGTTCGCCCAAGTCGAGCGGTGCTGGGTCCTGATCCACGCTTTGATGCGCGAGTCGATGACACAGCCAGGAATCGGGACAAGGGATTCGGGACCGAGAGAGAAGCCGGAGGCGCCAACTTTTGCAAGGGCATCAGCCAACTCATTCCCTCGGATCCCCACATGCCCCGGAACCCACTTAAGGGTGATTTTGTTGGTGGAGCCCAACATGTTGAGGAGTTTGATACAGTCGAGGACTGTAGCAGAATTGGTACTACAGCCACTGATGGCGTGCAAGGCAGCTTGGCTGTCCGAATGGAAAATTATGTTCTTACCGGATACGCCAGTGGCGAGGAGCTCTGCAATGCAGGAGCTGATGGCGAGAACTTCATTTTGGAAGACACTGGAGTTGACCCCAGTGTACTGAGCGTGGGTTGCGATGACCTTCCCGTTCAGGAAGATTCCAACACCAAAACCGGTGTTGGCTGACTGCTTAGAACCGTCGGTGTAGCAGTGAAGCTCTCCATGGTTCCAGTGGTCATTGATGGTATCGCGCGAGTCGAGTAGCGCTGTCTCAGGTTGAGCGTTGAGGCAATCCCATCGGTGAAGACGCGATTGGCCTGACACTCGTTGAGAATGTTGAGGCACTGGTCGCTATGCGGGACGAGGTTCCGCTTAGCAGGTGCCCTCATGTAAAGGAATTTGACACCGGCATCAAGTAAACGCCGCGTCGTTCTAGCCACCTCACCCCTGACGAAGAGGTCGAGAGGCGGTAGATTAAGGAAGGCCCCCATGCCGGCAAAGGGCGTGCACCTGGTGGCGTTGCAGATAAGCCTACACGCTCTGCCCTGGATCGTGTTGAGCAAATCTGCATGGCTTTTGACCTGGGTAGCGCTAACCCAGACAACCGAGGCGTACGTAATGGCAGATCTAACTGCGGAAGTGTACATGTAGATCCACCAAAGCCGCTTTGGGGATAGACCCCAAGAAGTGCCAAATGCTCGTCGGAGCTGGGCCAGGATGGCTGAGGCACGCTTGGCTTTTGCTTTCACGTGGAAGGACCAGTTGAGCCGGTGGTCAAGTATGACCCGAGACATTTTGTCTGGTGCGCGAAGGCAATATCTCTGCCGTATAACTGCAGAGGTCGTATGTTCCAGCGTATTCTGCTGGTGAACATAATGACAACAGTTTTTGGGCTCAGAGAGTTCCAGACCGTTGTCATTAGCCCAGGATTCTGCTTTGCGGATACAGCTCTGCATCAGATCCCTGAGCGTGCTGGGAGACGGTCCTGCCACAATGGCCGTGACGTCATCAGCATACCCGACTTTGAAGACGGGGTCGGGTCGGGAGTCACTCAGAAGAGCGTCCATGACCAGGTTCCAGAGCGTCGGGGTAAGGACTCCGCCTTGGGGTCCACCCTAACAGACTCTGACGGAGGCAGTTTGCCCAAGAAGTTGGGCAGTGACCGTACGGTTAGAGATCATGTACATGATCCACCGTATGAGGGTAGCATGAGCTTTGCGGTTTTGAAGGCCCTCTGAAACGCTTCAAAGATAACGTTGTCGAAGGCGCTAACAATGTCGAGAAAAAGAGCCAGGGCGTAACCGTCACCCAGTACTGCCCGTTCAATCTTCTCGACTATCGCATGCAGGGCGCTGTCAGTCGACCTCCCAGTACGGAAGGCGTGCTGATTATTGCTGAGGGGCATTGCTGTCAGCTCGCATGAAAGCATCAAGCCGAGCCCGCTGAGCTTCGTCGGATCTGCCAGATTTGGCCGGTCCTTTAGGCTCAGAGCTCGCGGTTCCCTTTGATCCACCAACAGAGCTGGCAGGTCTTTGGGTGCTTTGGTTTTGGCAGCTCTGGTTGGATCTGCCGGCAGAGCCAGCCGGTCCTTCCTTTGTCACAGTTGAATCAGTCGGTTGGGATCTGCCAGCAGGGCCGGCCGGTCATTCGGACTGAGGTTTGGGTTTAGAAGGGTCCCCGTCCCTAGAAATAGGGCTTTTATCCATAGTCGGCTCGAAGGCCATGATAAAGGTTGGTGGGCTACCCTCGAAGGGGCGCGGTACCCACCCGGCCGCTCCACCTGACTGGGCAGTAGGCCAAAGAACCCTCAAGGCTGGCCCGACACCAGGAGGCTCGCTAGCGACCGGACTACTCCCCGGCCTTCCAGCCCATCGGCACGGTCAAACAGACTGGGCAAGCCAGACCGCGCATACCCAAGTTCGGCAAAAGCCACTGGATGGGTCCCCAGCGCCGGAGCCCAGTCTGTCCGGCAGCCCTAGGGACTGCCTTGAACACTCGCGGGGACGAGTACCCCTGGGTCGGCTTGCGAAACAGCGTGGGGGGGGTTCTGCGGCTGCTAGCGGCAAATAGAGGGTGCAGACCTCCCTCCAGCCTTTACCTGCTGAAGATAGGGGCAGGCGTGGAGCATCGCAGACCTTAGCCCATAGGCCTAGTCTGTCTCATACTTCACTGGCATGCTGAATACGCCGAGCGAGCAACAATTAGATTCAGCTAAATAAAGCAATTAAAAGCTAATCATGAAGTATTTATATGGTAAAACTGCTGGCAAAACCAGACAACTTTTGCCAATTTGGCATTCAGTCAAACTCCACTTTTTACGGTTTGATAGTAAAATATACAACTCTTGTGTCTAAGATACGCAAATTAATTCTGTCAGAGAACCATGCTCAGTTTTCTGCTTCCATTTCTCCTGATAGCTGCCTGCTTCACTTCATCCGCTCAGGCTTGTCCGTGTAAGTTCGAGACCTGATACCTCATTGATTAAAGCCTGATATCTCATACATATATTAGAACCTGACACGCCTCACCGATTAGAGCCTGACACACCTCACCGATTAGAGCCTGACACACCTCACCGATTAGAGCCTGACACACCTCTCCGATTAGAGCCTGACACACCTCACCGATTAGAACTTGACACCTTGTAGTTGTAGATTAGAACCTGGCCCCTAGCAGATTAGAGCCTGACGACTCCTAACCAACGACCTGACGCATCAGTGATTCGCAGCCGACAGCCCAATAAAAACAACCAGCCGCCACCGCAAAAAACTCCCCAATCGATCTCTGCAGCCGCTGCTGTCGCAGCTGTCAGCACATCAATGGAGGTACTGCAATACGGCTACATGGGCTACAGAGCCATGGAAGCAAGGCCAGGTTACAATGGCTGCTACAAGGACGACCCAGTCAAGAAGGACTTTCCAGTCCTTGGCGGCAGGAGCAACATGCTCACCATTCTGGGCTGCAATTCCATGTGCCGGCTAAAGAAGCTCAGATTCTTCGGCGTTCAAAACTACGACTGCTGGTGCGGCAACGTGTTCGGCAAGTACGGCAAAGTTGACGACGACCTGTGCAAAATCCAGTGCCCAGGCAAGCCCAGCGAGACCTGCGGCGGTTACTTCCTTAATGCTGTGTACACCGTGGTCTGACTGGATGGCACTGATGCCAGCATACTAAACTCATTATTTTTTGACAACTTCTAAATACGGTCGTAGAGAATGGACTCAAGTTTCGGAAGAAGCTAAAGCATTTTTTGCTTTTCCTAGCGCAAAAGAGTGTCCGTTGGCGCGTCTTGAGCTGAGCCTAGCTGCATAAAAATTACTTTGTTATTGCTTGAGTAGATCTCAGCCAATAACTGAACCGGTGCAACTGGCTTTCTCTGTCGCTCGTTCACTGTAGCTCAGTCTTCTTCAATCCCTCTGTCACCCTGTCCCTCTGTCACCCTGTCCCTCTGTCACCCTGTCCCTCTGTCACCCTGTCCCTCTGTCACCCTGTCCCTCTGTCACCCTGTCCCTCTGTCACCCTGTCCCTCTGTCACCCTGTCCCTCTGTCACCCTGTCCCTCTGTCACCCTGTCCCTCTGTCACCCTGTCCCTGTCACCCTGTCCCTCTGTCACCCTGTCCCTCTGTCACCCTGTCCCTCTGTCACCCTGTCCCTCTGTCACCCTGTCCCTGTCACCCTGTCCCTCTGTCACCCTGTCCTCTGTCACCCTGTCCCTACGTAAACTTGTCAATCCGTGTTTACTACAAATAGTATTTTTCACCGAAAGACGTCACGGCTAACAGTATGAAAAAAATGACAACCATAATGCCTCA
>NIVC01004200.1:0-55685 GCA_002269645.1 Macrostomum lignano | reverse complement strand
TTAATACCATTGTACTTAAGGAATTTCCAAAATTATACATGATTCCTTTTCCTTCATTAAATGGAACAAATTGCCTAGGTTGTTGCCAAATTTGCTTTTTGCCAAATTTGTCCATGTGAATCTCTGTTGCCGAATTTGTGTTTGCCAACTTTGTTAGCACCTCTAAGATATATACTTAGAGGTAAAGTTTTATATTTATTTAAAAATTAAATGTAGGCTTCGTTAAAGTAATTGAAGTTCTATATAATCTGCTGCATTGTGGCCATTCTTTTTATATTGGTGCATTATTTAGCAAATATAAATAAACATACTTGCATTAATTTAAATTACAGAATCAGAAGTTCAATTTTTATATTAAGTACCATGGTTACTGATTATCACAAGGTTGACCATGTTCCCAAGGATGTCAATTTCACTGACAAGTTTGCTAGTAAATTTCTGGTTTCATCAGAAAATAGTGAACTTCCATTGCTTGTAAGTTTAATATTGTCTTTTTTTAAATTAAGTGTTGTGTTTGAAGTAATACATTAATTATTATTGTTTTTATTTCAGAACTGTAAGGACATCTCAGAAGTTCTGGATAATGGGCCCTGCTCATCTAGCCTGAAATTTTCAAATCAGAACCACTGCCTGCTGCTATGCCAGTAGAATTATATGAATATTGCTAATTTTATATGTTAAGTGAAGCTGTAGTCCAACTTTTAAATCAAATATAAATATAAACTGAAGATTTATTTTGAGCACGAAAATTGAGTCACCTCCCACTGAAGCATCGGAAAAGCATACACTGTATGAGCTAAGCGTCCCCACCGCGCCTTTAGCATCTTCTTCAGCTTTAGCTTCCGGCCCTGACTTGCTCACAAACTGCACCCGCTGTTTTAGCCCGAGAAAGACTGCTCAGCCAAGAGCACTTTGCCAGCCATAATGAGTGTGGACCGAATGTGCGAATCTGAGCCCAGCAGGGGTCAGAAGCCGAAAGAGTGGCAGCCTCTAATAGATGGTCAACAAGTCGGCGGGCTCAAGGATGCAGTGAGTTTCAGGCTGCTGTGCATTTTACTGATTCGGCGTCATGGTTGTCCAGTCATGCTAAGCGAGTTACTGTTTTCAATTGACACTTTTCCAGGACCCTCTGGTGAGGCAGCCTTTGGACAAGACCACTGTTGCTGGCGGGCTTCTGTCTGAGAATGACAATGAATACTATGACTACGGGCCCTCAATGTCGGTAATGAAAAGTGAATTTAATTATCGCCAACTATGGTTCCTTGTAATTATCACATTTTACTTGTTGCATTTCAGGCTGTTTCAGCTCCGTGTACTGAGTCTCCTCCCTCTGATGGAGCTCCGTGTACTGAGGCTCTCCCTCTGATGGAGCTCCGTGTACTGAGGCTCCTCCCTCTGATGGAGCTCCGTGTACTGAGGCTCCTCCCTCTGATGGAGCTCCGTGTACTGAGGCTCCTCCCTCTGATGGAGCTCCGTGTACTGAGGCTCCTCCCTCTGATGGAGCTCCGTGTACTGAGGCTCCTCCCTCTGATGGAGCTCCGTGTACTGAGGCTCCTCCCTCTGATGGAGCTCCGTGTACTGAGGCTCCTCCCTCTGATGGAGCTCCGTGTACTGAGTCTCCTCTCTCTGATGGAGCTCCGTGTACTGAGTCTCCTCCCTCTGATGGAGCTCCGTGTACTGAGGCTCCTCTCTCTGATGGAGCTCCGTGTACTGAGTCTCCTCCCTCTGATGGAGCTCCGTGTACTGAGGCTCCTCCCTCTGATGGAGCTCCGTGTACTGAGTCTCCTCTCTCTGATGGAGCTCCGTGTACTGAGGCTCCTCCCTCTGATGGAGCTCCGTGTACTGAGGCTCCTCCCTCTGATGGAGCTCCGTGTACTGAGGCTCCTCCCTCTGATGGAGCTCCGTGTACTGAGGCTCCTCCCTCTGATGGAGCTCCGTGTACTGAGTCTCCTCTCTCTGATGGAGCTCCGTGTACTGAGTCTCCTCCTCTGATGGAGCTCCGTGTACTGAGGCTCCTCCCTCTGATGGAGCTCCGTGTACTGAGTCTCCTCCCTCTGATGGAGCTCCGTGTACTGAGGCTCCTCCCTCTGATGGAGCTCCGTGTACTGATGCTTCATTTGGCACGTCACGTCCTCGAGGACGAGGTAAAGGGAGTCGTCCGAAACCAGCGAAGGCCTCGGCGAATAAAAAAGCCGTCCCTGTACCCTCTGAGGCGCACCGCGAGGCGGCCGAATTAATGCATGATTTTCACAGCAAATGCAAGTATATTTATGTGTTGTATTAACTAATGGAGTGTACTGAATGCATATGCATTTTATTTTTATGTATAAAAGAGACTATAATATTACTACATCCATAATTATCTGGAATGACGCGGAATTGAACCCTTTTGCATAAAACAAAGCTTACACTTTATTGCATTTCCGCTTACACTTGCAGTGTTTTTTGATTCACCTAGACGGTACAGATACCTACACCAGTTCGTCATCATCCTGATCATGGCGAATTGCAATCAGCTGGAGCCGCACAACGCCCTGCTGGCTTCGCTTGTCAAATTTTGCGACGCCAATAAAAAGAATTGCCAGCCGCAGATTTTTGATAGCCATGACGGCGTGCACTTCCGGTTCTTACCAGAAGGAACTGTCGACGTTGGCATCCTGTGGGCTCTGTTTAAAGCCCAGCAGCCCTCCGACTCTCCGCAGCCCTCTGACGCAGCAGCGTCAAGGCGTGACGGGAAGATCAAAAAGCCCTCCGACTACAGCTTCACTAGAGTCACCGACGCTATCAAGTAGGTCATGTAATGGATCTTTTTTAGGATAGTTTATTTTGTACTCCTAATTGCTTAAAGTTAAGGTAGTTTATAATGATTGCAAAGAGTACCAGGACAGTGAATGAAAGGCCAAAAAAGTGCAGGGCAGTATGTGAGTACTAATACTGCCCTGCTCCGAGTTTACTAAGTACATAAAGTCCTAGTTGCAAACAGGCGGACCAACGAGAGGAGCTCACAGCGTCAAAACTCTGGTGATGATGTTCGCCGGTGAAACGCATTTACTTGTGACGTGTATAGTCTATGTGAAGCGGATAGGTAAAATAGGTAGATTTATGAGAAAAAATAATTTATAATGTGATTAATAGGAAGGCGAAAATCAACATTAAATTTGTAGCGACACGTTTCGCACGAAACTGTGCATCTTCAGGCTAGGTTTATTTTTTGAGCGAAAAAAACGAGTGAAAACGGCAATAAATACAAAAATTTTGGGGTAAATTCAATCAATATTTAATATTCAATATTCAAAGTACATGTTTATTGGTCCAAAAGTCGAGAGGCAAAGTCCAGGGACGGAATGGTAGTCGAAATAGTTAGAAGTATAATAATGTACATCCAGTGCCCCCTCTGAGATAGGCAATGAGACAGGGAAACCAACGATTGGATGACCCTTGACTGCGCACCCAAATTCTACAGGCGTTATGTTGACGATACCTTCGCCATCTTCGATAACAAGAACAAAATTGACCGTTTCTTCGATGCTCTCAACTCTACGCACACTAACATCCAGTTCACTTCTGAGGTTGCTTGCGACCAGAGGCTCCCGTTCCTTGACCTCGACATTGATTTTAATTGCGGAACCCTCTCGACCAAAGTTTTTCGAAAAAGCACGTTTACCAATCTCATCCTCAACTTCAATGCTTTGTGTCCTAGACAATGGAAATCTGGCCTGATTAGATGTCTGCTCCACAGAGCTTTCAGTGTCTGTAACACCTGGACTAACTTTGACCAAGAAGTGAATTTTCTGACCAGGATGTTTCAACAAAATGGTTATCCTCGTGCGTTTATTCACTCACATTCACAAATTCGTCGCTGAGAAAATCCCCAATCAGCCTAGCGCTAAAGCCAATCCCATCGATCTCAACGAACCAACTCTTGTCCTCCCTTTCTTTGGATATCCTTCTCAACTTTTCAAAAATAAAATCTGCAAATTATTCCGCAACTCGCTTTAATTGCAACATCCGTGTCATCTTTCGTTCTGCTGAGGTTGGCAACTTGTCGGTCGGTTGAAGTCACGTGTTCCCTGGGCTCTTCGTGCTGGTGTCGTTTATCAGTTCAACTGCTCTGATGACCAGAGCGTCTCCTACGTGGGGAAGACAAAAAGGCACCTGCACACTAGAATCAGGGAGCACTGGCTGAAACCGTCGGATATCCAGAACCACCTCTTAGAATGGATTAGTTGCTCCAACTGCAAACCCGAAGAGCGCTTCAAAGTCATTGATCAATGCTCTTTTGACTCCAAACTCCAGATACTTGAAGCGCTGTGCATTAAAGCGCATTCCCCCAACATCAACACCTAACTCCAACACAGTGGCGCGGGACATGTCCTCCGTGTGTTCTGAGGGAGGGGGCACTGGATGTACTTCTAACTATATAACTCTAACTAATTATACTTCTAACTATTTCAACTACCATTCCGTCCCTGGACTTTGCCTCTCGACTTTTGGACCAATAAACTAATGTTGATTTTCGCCTTCCTATTTATCTTACTTGTCAAGCGAGCAACTTTACCTGAATAATGTGATTAGTATTTGTATTCTATTCCATAACAGGTCATGTCTAAAGAATAACACGTCAACCACAAGCAGCGACTCGGCCTTCCAGTCTGTGGAGGCTGCTAATCGGCATAAGAAGAAGCTGCTGTATCGCCTGGGTCCGAAGGGCTTGAGGGATTTGCGCACCGCCTACGATCACTGTTGTCCCGGGTGAGTGCCCGCTGGCAGCTGGCCGGTGACTTGTGCAATTCTCGCCCATTTAAGAGCCAACCCCCAAAGCACAGTTTGTGTGCAGCAGCTGTACATCCTGTATGAGCGTATGTGCCTGCTCAGGGATCAGCGGAAGGGGCGTTTCTCTCTGACTGCGTGTTGATTGTTGATTTGCCCACCAACCTCCTCAGATTAGCAGGCTCGGAGAATGGCAGCTCTGCCGCCCAGTGCCAGCCAGTCTCGCCTGACAAACGCAAGAATTTTCGAAAGCGAAAGCGAGCCCCGTCGCCAATGTCGTGCGACTCGGTCTCGGGTGACGTGGACATGAGGGACGTAGAAAATGGAGATGCACAGACCCCTTCTGCTGAAGTTCCGGTAGTGGTGAGTGCAGGATTTGGCTTCCATCTCATAGTTTAAGTCGCAGATCTTAAAATTTAAACAGCACTAGATACCCATTGTTCGTTTAAAAAACATATTCCTTATGTCGCTAATGGTTTTAAATTTTGCGTCTTTTACGGGAGCACGAGAAATGCCTGCAGACAAATTGCCCGCCGAGATTTGCTCGCAATGCTTTTTTACTGCAGCCCATTTGGCAGCTAGATTCTGTCTGCATTGCCCCACCCCCAAAAGCAAACCTCGGCGGGCAACTCGCTCGCGGGCAATTCACTCGCGGGAAAATTGCAGTGCGGGCAAACCTCGGCGGGCAAATCTCGGCGGGCAATACTCACGGACCCGTCTTTTAATACTAGTGGCCCTTTGCAACAAATAAGCAGTGCGAATAGCAAATTATTTGCAAAGTGCTGCTATTATTACTTTGAAGTCACTGACACTCCAGCCCGCAGCGCCTGGCGAGCAGCAGACAACTGTGCTTAGTATTGTGACTGCTCATTTGCCTGTCGCCACTTTCAAGCGCACCGAGAGAGCTGTTGGGGAGATTCAGCGTCCTGGAGATGATCACTTCTGTCCGGGTGAGTGCCCGCCTGACTTAACAGCTATCGCGTCTGAATCTTCAACCAACCCCCAAGGCACAGTTTGTGTACATGCCTGACAATAGGAAAGACATTGCTGCTGTGCACCCTGCCTGTGTGAGCGTGTGCCTGTCTGCTCAGGGGGCAGCGGAATAGGCATGACTGCTCACTTCCTCTCTGGCTCCGGGTCGACTGACGCCTTGACTTGCACAAAGACTCCTGTAAACTAGCTATGGAATCGGACCAGTTATTAACTTTATTGACACGGGGGGCCGTAGCCCAGCGGTAGCGCAGCTGCTCTGGTGTGCCAGCGACCTAGGCTCGATTCCAAGTGCAGTCACATTAATTTGGGGCTGAATTGGAATCTCGGCTTGGCTCTGCTCGTGCAATTAATGGCCTTGAGAGCCAACCCCCCAAGGCGCAGTGAAGTGTACATGCCTAACGATAAAATAAAGTTAGGGCCGCTGTACACTCCTGTGTGAGTGTGTGCCTGCGTACGTATCCGCGCGCTTGTATGCCTGCTCAGGGGAGTCGGCGGAATGGGCAGCAATGCCTCTCGCCGGTTGTGTGCCTATGTCGCTTAAAGTGCGCCAGGGTGCACACAACCCCCCTGCCTCTAATAAAAAAACTTTCTTGACCTTGATGTTTTACTAGGCTCAAGTTGAAAACGGGAGTTTTTTGTTGTTTTTTACTTCATTAGGAAATTCGTAGTCAAGAATAAATACTGAAGTAATTCATTTCATTTTTAATGGAAAATTTATTTCGGTTGTCAATATTTGAAGTAGCTAAGGATTGCTTAAGATGAAAGAGAGTAAACTGGGCCAGAGGTAAAAATGCTTAATAAAAGTTTATGCACCCGGTGAAAAACTCAACCGAGCTTATTAAGATCTATGGCGTATTCGAAATAGAATCGTAGAGACTATAGGGAATACTAAGATTGTAAAGTTTTTCAGCAGCGAACCTGGTCCAGAAGATTCAACTGCCAATGGTATGGTCAAACAATATAGGGATACAATTGGGCTTTGTGCCAACTTATTAGTTATGGGATTTCTGAGAAATGATAATAAAAACAGTGTAGCGGAAAAATAGTCTTTATTAAAGGGAAGGAGACGAATTCTAAAAACAACTCATTCATTGCGCCAGACCCGAGCAGGAAGTGCCGCCGCCTCCTGCCAAGAAGCTGAAGTCTTCCGCTGGCAGACAGCGCAAGTTGCCGAGCACCCGACCGATGTAATCAGTTGCAAACTGTCTTTTAGCTTGTTTGTAAAGACATTTTACCTTCTTTATTACAAAGCTTCTCATTTCATTGCTTGATCGTTTGTAGAATTTCCCTAATCTACGTGCAATTTTTTGCTTGTAGGATTTGTGAAGCGGGGGGTTCAGGGCTCCCGGGCTTCCTGCTAGCAACTTTCGGCCAACAAAATTCCTGCTAGCAAACTTCGGCTAGCAGATTTCGGCTAGCAAACTTCGGCTAGCAGATTTCGGCTAGCAAACTTCGGCTAGCAGATTTCGGCTAGCAAACTTCGGCTAGCAGATTTCGGCTAGCAAACTTCGGCTAGCAGATTTCGGCTAGCAAACTTCGGCTAGCAGATTTCGGCTAGCAAACTTCGGCTAGCAGATTTCGGCGGGGGGTTTCATAAGACCGAAATTTCACAACGCCGAAAATTCTGCATGCTCCTTATTGTATTAAGTTTTCTACGATGTGAAATTTCGGTCTTATGAAGTTTCGGTCTTGTGAAGGGCCCTGCATTTTGAGTTTTCGGCGTTGTGAAATTTCGGTCTTATGAAAGCGACCCGATTTCGGCTAGCAAACCTCTGCTAGCAGGTTTCCTGCTAGCAAATTTCATAGACCAGTTAAACCGGCGCCTTCGTCAAGAAAGCAGTATTAATGTAGTGTTTATTTTTTAACCTTTACTTTTTAGCGTCAGATTTTTTGAGTAATAAGTTTGTTATATTGCACTCTTGTATAAATGTGGGACGGTCACATTTTTACTGTGACGGTTTTGTTGTTACAGTTGTGACCCTGAAACAACAGTTTCATATATGACCGTCTATTTATGACCGTCCAATTATTTTTATTGTAGTATTAATAGATCTCTGTTGTGTATTATGATATTATAGGGTTAAATAGATCACTACTGTGTGCTCATATGACACCGCGCACTGCGTTAAAAGACACGAGTCTTTAATGACAAGCTAGGTTGTACCATAGACTAAATGCGTGAACTGCATAGCTAGCGAGTAGCGACGATTATTGCACAGTCAAGCTACACTCGCACAGATTAGGACCGTTTATTTAAATTAGTTGATATATCTATTGTTTTTTTAGAATCTACTATCCAGCGTGTGATCATGGCATGCATTCATTCCCTGTTTCATATTTTATATTCTTGATTATGATTCCCGGTATAGTCTATGCCCACGCGGCCTACATGTATATACATGTATGTATTCATATTTGAAGGTCAAGTCTATATGCTAAAATTCTTTCCTAAAAATGTAAAAAAGATCCCAGCGTGTGCATTTGAACAGTCTTCTGCCGTCCAGTTTGTTTAATATGAAACGTCTGCATCAAACAGAACATCCCCTCTTGCAGTGGAGCAGGTAGTGCCCGGATTCGAAGCGAGTTGTAAATTTTTGTCTCTCGATGATTCTCTCGATGCGACTTCACGCTCTTAACTGTACACAACAATAACAAAATATAAATGGTGTTGCAAAACATGTTTCCACCTTATTCTAAATTGTAAACTGTCTTCTTCTTCAGTTCATTTTTGGGCCCTAATTCCCCACCCTCAGCTCATGGCCTATAATTCCCCATCCTCAGCTCATGTCCTATAATTCCCCACCCTCAGCTCACGGCTTATAATTCCCCACCCTCAGCTCACGGCTTATAATTCCCCACCCTCAGCTCATAGACTATAATTCCCCATCCTCAGCTCATGGCGTATAATCTCCCACCCTCGGTTTAAACAACCGACCCCAATCCCATCGTTCATTCAGAGTTTGGGGTGAAAACTTGGCTAAATGAAATTCCTTTCCTGCGAATGTCGTCCTCAGCGCCCGCCGCCTTCCAGGCCCCATCGGCCAACCAGGTGCGCCAGAATCGCCAGATTTTGGAGGAGCTGCAAGAGCAGAAGAAGCGCCTCGGCTCCGCCGGCCCCAAAGCAGGACGGGAGAGCGGCGGCGACTCTTCTGTTGCCGGAAAGCAGTCGCAGCAGCAACAGCAGCAGCAGTTTGTACAGCCTAGCGACTCGTTTGGGACATTTTTGAAGCAGGACAGCCTGCTGGGCAATGCCATGATCCCCGTGCTGCCCCGGATTCCCCCGCCATGATCTGGAGATTCCCCGCCACGATTCTCTGAGATTCCCCTGCCATTATCTTCTGGGGATTCCATTTCAGGATTTCCCCAGCATTCAGGATTCTCCTGCCATGTTCCTCTCCCCTTTAAGGTTCCTCCGGATTTCGAGATTCCCCCGCCATGGTCTTTTGGAGATTCCCCTTGCCATAATCTGGGGATTCCCCCGCCATGATCTGGAAATTCCCCGCCACGATTCTCTGGGATTACCCTGCCATGGTCGTCTGTGGATTCCCCTCCAGGATTCCCCTCCAGGATTCCCCACCATGATCATCTAAGGATTCCCCGACTACCGGATCATGCACGTTGTACTACATACTTATTAACCTGCGCGATACATTGATTAAGAAAGCCCTTCATGACAGAAAGATTTTCAACAAAAATATTTGAGATTTTGGCCCTAATGACCCTAACGACCCTAACGACAGAAAGATTTAGAAACAGAAATGATTATTAGTGAGACTTTAAGCCTTTAAGTTGGAGATATATTGTAGCAGACGCAGACAGACTTGCAGATGATAAGTATTCTAATCAGCTTGTGTGCTCATTGGAGTGTGCTCATTATTTACGAGTATTACTTCGGGTACACAGAGTTTCGTCGGTTTCGCTTCAGTTTGCTCGTGCCGAAATAGAAGATGCGACAATTCAATTTACGTCCAAATCGTGTTGTGTTAGTGTTGGATTCATACTACTCACCACACAGTAGTTAAGGTTGTTCCTCATGCTTTGTTTGCGTTTAAGCTTCTGTACTGTACATATATTTAAGTGAATCTTAAACCCAATCAAATCAAAATATTATGAAAGCTTTCGTCCTCATTGAGTCATGCTGAGGCCAGTTGCAGCTATTATAAATTAATTTTACTAATCATTTATCGGGCATTTAAATCTTCATCAAAATCATCTGCCTGTACCTTGATTCGAAATAAAGACAACTGCTCCCGCGTTTCGAGTTTGAAGTTCTCAGGCAGAGACGCGAAGGCTTAACTTTTGTACTTTTAGCTTGGCTATTGCTAATTTTAAATAAAGTGCGTTGATGACGCGTGCAACCGTTTAATTGTGTTAATCAATTTTCATCAATAGCATAAATATAAGAGTACTGTTCCATTGGAAGTTGATTGATTCTCACTCAAACTAAACAGAAAGGAGTTTCTTATAAAAGTGCTTTTTTCTCGGGTATAAGAACCTGTAGTACAGTTTCTAAATGCATTAATATGCGCTTGTATCTGTCTCTGCTCACGTGTCCTCTGCCTTCCTTGTCTGTCTGCCTTGTCCGCCTTTCATTGGGCCTGTCTCTTCATCCCATTCACCTGTCTATCTGTCCATCTGTCTGTCCGTCTGTCTATCTATCTGTCTGTCGGTCTGTCCGTGTCTATCTGTCTCTGTCCGTCTGTCTGTCTGTCGGTCTTTCTGTCCGTCTATCTGTCTGTCGGTCCATCTGTCTGTCTGTCTGTCTGTCGGTCTTTCTGTCCGTCTATCTGTCTGTCGGTCCATCTGTCTGTCTATCTGTCTGTCTGTCGGTCCATCTGTCTGACTGTCTGTCTGTCGGTCTTTCTGTCCGTCTATCTGTCTGTCTGTCCAACTGTCTGTCTGTCTATCTGTCTGTCGGTCCATCTGTCTGTCTGTCTGTCTGTCGGTCTTTCTGTCCGTCTATCTGTCTGTCGGTCCATCTGTCTGTCTATCTGTCTGTCTGTCGGTCCATCTGTCTGTCTGTCTGTCGGTCTTTCTGTCCGTCTATCTGTCTGTCTGTCTGTCTGTCCAACTGTCTGTCTGTCTGTCTGTCCGTCTATCTGTCTGTCTGTCTGTCTGTCTGTCTGTCTGTCCGTCTGTCTGTCTGTCTGTCTGTCTGTCTGTCTGTCTGTCTGTCTGTCTGTCGGTCCATCTGTCTGTCTGTCTGTCTGTCTGTCTGTCTGTCTGTCTGTCTGTCTGTCTGTCAGAGTGTCTGTCTGTCTATCTGTCTGTCTGTCTGTCTGTCTGTCTGTCTGTCTGTCTTAGTGTCTTAGTGTCTGTCTGTCTGTCTGTCTGTCTGTCTTAGTGTCTGTCTGTCTGTCTGTCTGTCTGTCGGTCCATCTGTCTGTCTGTCTGTCTGTCTGTCGGTCTTTCTGTCCGTCTATCTGTCTGTCGGTCCATCTGTCTGTCTGTCTGTCTGTCGGTCTTTCTGTCCGTCTATCTGTCTGTCGGTCCATCTGTCTGTCTATCTGTCTGTCTGTCGGTCCATCTGTCTGTCTGTCTGTCTGTCGGTCTTTCTGTCCGTCTATCTGTCTGTCTGTCCAACTGTCTGTCTGTCTATCTGTCTGTCGGTCCATCTGTCTGTCTGTCTGTCTGCCTGTCTGTCTGACTGCCTTCTGTCTGTCTGTCTGTCTGTCTGTCCGTCTGTCTGTCTGTCTGTCTGTCTGTCTGTCTGTCTGTCTGTCTGTCTGTCTGTCTGTGTGTCTGTCTGTCTGTCTGTCTGTCTGTCTCTTCTGTCTATCTTGTCCTGCATCAGTTTTTCTATTCCCGGGCCTGCAGGTGATGCGCAGTGAATCAAAACAGAATCAGTTTCGCCACTGGTCAGGCAGGTAGGAAACCGCTGACAATCCTTGAAGCCAAAGTCTCACCGATGGCAGAAATGCGCTTTGCAGATGCAGCAGCCGGCAGAGCAGCTTCATCTCATCGACTGCCACGCTCACCTGGCCGACGCCTGCTTTCTTGAGGTATTGATGGGTTTTCACTGAATTGCCAGTTCAGCTTGGGTAGATTTGAGCTGCTGACTTGAACTCTTTTCCCCTAAAACATGCTTTAGGATATTGACACGGTCGTCCAGAAAGCGATTGAGGTGTGTTCTTTTGTAAGATTGCTGTTTTTAATCTTTTAGCTCTCAACTTTCAAGTGCCCCTTCAACATATTTTTAGAACGGTGTCCAACAAGCCATTGTTGTTAGCGAAAGCATTGAGAATTTTGATCGCATCTTTGAGCTGCAGTTCAGGTTGGTTATTGGGGTGCTTCTTTTTGGGCAACATTACAAAACATCCTGATTAACCCTGAACTGCACCTGAGCAAAGCCACTTAGGCGCTTTTAGAGTCGACCCTGAGGTGCACTAAATTACATGTACATCATAAAATGTCTTGAGCTTTGAAATTTACGTAAATTGCTCCTGGGGCTGTATACCTGAAGTACACCTGAGTCTATCCTGAAATAAAACGTATAAATCGATGTTAAATGCAAAATGTCAGCATACTAAAGGTGTTTTACAATAAATGTCCTACTTGGGACACCTAGCTCGTAGTTGTTTACCTAGAATGTGCTTGGGCAAGACTCCCGAATGTAGAGGCGAGACTCCTCTAGTGCAATTTCTATCTTTATGTTTTGATTCCCCTTGGTTTTTTTCCTTGAGTTTCCTCAGTTAAAAAGGCTATAATCTCCTAACGGGTTGCTTCTCTGAGAGCCCAACTGCCCTAATTACCGATACTTCTGCGACTGGAAACTACTATTAGTAAAGTAAAAGCAACTTCTATCCTGTTCCTAAATTTATACCCTATTACACGAACAACACCTGAAAGCTGTATCCAAAATACATGAGACTCGACCATAAAGAACCATCGCCGTTGATGTACATCTGAATATCTTAGATCTGACCCTAAGAACGTCCCATAATCTAAAATGCTTAAGGTAACTATTAGCGGCTAAAAAGTTAAACTCGTTGCCTTTTCCAATCTTTTCCATTGCCCTCTCCTCAGACACCCGTCCTTCATCCGGCCCTGTCTGGGTGTCCACCCCGTGCAGCAGGCGGGCGGCCCCGGCCTCCTGGTCGGTGGCGAGTCCCGCAACCGTTGCGTCCAACTTGACGACCTCGAGAAGGCGATGCCAGCGATCGAGGCGGCCGCCGACCGCCTGATTGGCGTTGGTGAGGTCGGCCTGGACTTCACGCCGCGCTGGTGCCCCGACGAGGCGGCCAGGGAGACGCAGAAGGCCGTGCTGCGTCGGCAGGCCGAGTTCGCCCTGCGGCACGACCTGACGCTGAATGTGCACTCCAGGTGCGCCTGTCTGCTGCCTGTCTGCCTAGTTATTAGTAATTAATAGCTAGTTAACAAGTCGTCATGACTCAAGCTTTTCCGCTGTGCAAATTTGCAACCGACGCTCCCCCCCCCACGCCCAGATCTGCCGGTCACCACTGCATCGAGCTGCTGCACTCGCTAGGTGTGCGGCGCGCCCACCTGCACGCATTCAACGGCCGGCCACACTACGCGGTGACGGGCGCCCAGCTGGGCTATTACTTCTCCATCCCGCCTGAGGTGGTCCGCGACTCCGGCAAGCAGCGCCTGGTGGCGGCCCTGCCGCTGGACCGCCTGTTGCTCGAGACCGACTCGCCCGTGCTGGGCCCGACCGTCGACCAGAGAAACGAGCCGTCCAATGCTCGGCTTGTGCTGGAGTTCATCGCCAAGGACAAGGCCATCTCGACTGACGCCGCCGCGGCCGCTTTGCTAGACAACACGATGAAGGCCTATCCGAGACTGGCCAGGGCACAGGGGGTCCCGGTGGGAGATTCAGGGTGTGACTGAAGTCCAACTAACGTGACTACCAATCAGATTCTGTTCAGTAGGGGAAAGTAGGAGAGTGAGGTGTGTGCTGATATGCGCTTTAACCGCCAGCCAATCAGATTTGGATGTATTGCAGAGTTGTGGAGTGAGGTGGGTGCTGAGATGCAATTTTGACCGCCAGCCAATCAGATTCGGTTGCATTGCAGAGTTGTGGAGTGAGGCGGGTGCTGAGATGCGCTTTTGACCGCCAGCCAATCAGATTTGGATGTATTGCAGGGTTGTGGAGTGAGGTGGGTGCTGAGATGGGCCTTAACCGCCAGCCAATCAGATTCGGTTGCATTGCAGAGTTGTGGAGTGAGGTGGGTGCTGAGATGCGCTTTTGACCGCCAGCCAATCAGATTCGGTTGCATTGTAGAGTTGTGGAGTGAGGCGGGTGCTGAGAGAGACATTCGTCAGTCATGCACCTGTTTGATTTGTCACTAAAATTATTGGATTAATATTTTTGCATTCTTGGTTATTTACGCGAGTACTTGCAATGCAGCCTGCAATTGACTACTTTAACTCGTATGATTTTGCTAGACCTTTTCGGTGTTGCAATTTTTATTAGATTTCTTTATGCGGAGATTTATATTCCGAATATTACTAAAGTAAATTTTCTAAGTAGCGTAGATCGCATCTGGCTTTTATATTTTGGCAAATAGTCTCAGCCGTTGCGATTGAAATACGCACCAAAATATTCAAACTTCTCTCGTGGGCGCGGCGCAGTAAATAGGGAGCTCGTTTTTTCTCTCTTCTTTTTTCTCGTTTTTTACTACGAGTAGTATTGTTTTGCGATGCCAGCAAGCTATTCCGATTGCCAAATTTTCATGTACTTCTTTTACATTTATTACCATCCATGGTCCCAGATTCTCAACTCATTCATATTCTAATGACGCAGAATCCAGCTTCCGAGCTCTATTTAATTGATGCAGAATCCCAGCTTCTGAGCTCTATTTAATTGATGCAGAATCCCAGCTTCTAAGCTCTATTTAATTGATGCAGAATCCCAGCTTCTAAGCTCTATTTAATTGATGCAGAATCCCAGCTTCTGAGCTCTATTTAATTGATGCAGAATCCCAGCTTCTAAGCTCTATTTAATTGATGCAGAATCCCAGCTTCTGAGCTCTATTTAATTAATGCAGAATCCCAGCTCCTGAGCTCTATTTAATTGACGCAGAATCCCAGCTTCTCAGCTGTATTCCAATGATGGAGAATCCCAGCTTCTCGGTTATATTTCAATTATGCAAAATTTCATGTTCTCAGCCCCATCCCAATGCTGCAGAATCCCAGCTTCTCAGCCCCATCCCAATGATGCAGAATCCCAGCTTCTCAGCTGTTTTTCAATTATGCAAAATTTCATGTTCTCAGCCCCATCCCAATGCTGCAGAATCCCAGCTTCTCAGCCCCATCCCAATGCTGCAGAATCCCAGCTTCTCAGCTCTATTCGGGGGAGGGGGGGGGGTCACAAACTCAAAATTTCACGTCGAAAGCACCTTCTTTCAAAAGATCGAAATTTCATAACATTGGAAACTCAAATAGCAGCCACTTTCACAACGTCGAAACTTCACAAGGTCGAAATTTCACAACGTAGAAAACTACTGTATGGTTCTTGTTATATTAAATTTTCGACGTTGTAAAGTTTCGACCTTGTGAAGTTTCGACCTTGTGAAAGCACCCCCTCTATTCAAAGGATGCAGAATCCCAGCTTCTCAGCCCCATCGCAATGCTGCAGAATCCCAGCTTCTCAGCTCTACTCCAATGATGCAGAATCCACAGCTTCTCAGCCCCATCGCAATGCTGCAGAATCCCAGCTTCTCAGCTTTACTCCAATGATGCAGAATCCACAGCATCTCAGCCCCATCGTAATGCTGCAGAATCCCAGCTTCTCAGCTCTACTCCAATGATGCAGAATCCTAGCTTCTCAGCCCCATCGCAATGCTGCAGAATCCCAGCTTCTCAGCTTTACTCCAATGATGCAGAATCCACAGCTTCTCAGCCCCATCGCAATGCTGCAGAATCCCAGCTTCTCAGCCCCAGCCACATCGCAATGCTGCAGAATCCCAGCTTCTCAGCTCTATTCCAATGATGCAGAATCCCAGCTTCTCAGCCCTAACTGAACAATAATTCAGAATCTAATCTTCTGAAGCTCAGAGTCCCGACTCTATTGATGATGTCGATCAGCTGAAGCTTGTGAAAATAAGGAAAACTAAATTCAGTTTATTCCTATTTACATAATACGAGGTCAAGGATGCGAACCAGTTTATTTATGCATTCTGTTTTGACTCGTTTTTCAATTTCCGAAATTAATGTTCGAGTTTCCGCCCTTGCTCTCTCGGCTGAAGTCAACAACAAAAGGAAATGCAAGACTACAGCAACTTGCTACTATAGCATTGAAGGGCAGCAATAGCAAAGAGGGATTGTTCAACAAGGGGATGCGGGAGCTGATCAAGCAAATCTCATCTCCCGGAGACGGCAACCTGCCTTGAATTTTCGCTCTGCTGCTGCAACTGCGGCGGCTGTTGCTGTGGCAAAGTTATCGTCTCAGGGATCGGAGAGTTTGAGTTCGAATAATATCGAGCAGACTCAGAGTGAGATACGAGGGGGGGTTGAAAATGGCACCAGTTGACAGTTGGTTGCTGTCTAGGCGGATGCTTTGGCCTGTGTCAGCAAAGGGGTTAAATATTAACAATTTTCACGTACTTAAGCAGCTAAAATTAGTTCGGTTAGTCATCTCGCACTGTACTGAAAAATAAACAGACTTCAATTCTAAAAGGGAACTTCTAAGTTCTGCAGCACTTTAAATTCATTTAATAAAATCTTTACCGTGCAGCGGTTAAGCGAAGGCATTTTAGAAATGTCGCAGTTTCGTCGTGCAGTACTGCACTGCAAAGAGCAAAGGGCCTGCTGTCTGGCAGGCATCCGCTATCGCTGCTGATATTGAATGGCTTCGATTTTAATAAATCCAAATTAACTTTAACAGGTTAAATACCTTCGCTACAAAAGAGCGCCGAAGCAAGAAGAATGCTAATCAAAGAAAATTCAAAGAGATTTTTACAGTGTAATAAAATAAACACTTGGATAAGATGGGCTCTGCCTGAAATAGGGCTCTCCCTTACCAAAGTCCTGGAACTCACCACGACCATTTTTGGAATTGCGCGCGTGCACCGGCTTAGCAAGGCAAATAGCGAACAAATTGCGAAGCGAAGCAGATTTGGCCCGACTTCGGCGCTGGCTGATTTTTATCTCTGGGGCCCCCGCACCAGGTCGTCTTTTCCTTTCTTTCCCCTATGGATGCTCCCCCCACCCCCCGGTTCATCAATCGTCGCACAGAATATTGTCTAGCACGGCTTGGGGGTAGGCGTGACCTCCACCCATCCTCCGCTGTCTGAATACCCTCACCCCTGTCTGGCGTTCTCTCATTGGCTGGGCCGGTTTTCACACTTTCAGCAGGCATATCATTTAGGACTGTACAATTGTACATTCTCCTTCTAGACCTAAAGTCTGTCTGAGACTGAGGGGGTGGTCACCCTGTCTGGCGGAAATCATTACAACTGAGGCCAAGCGGGGAAGGTCCTGGGCCTGGCCTGGTTTTCAGACACGACATGAGCCGGCAAGGCCCAGGCCGATAAACAGGCCAATATTTTAACATTTCATTTTTTCGTTCGCGTTCGCTTCTTAGTTCTTTTTTCTTACGCCGAGCTTTAAATACACTTATTTTTTCTGCAATCTCGCATCCCTACTCCCTAGTATGATAATCCTTTCCTAATCTTCCTTACTTTACTTTACTGCAGTTATGTAGAGACTCAAGTTTAACAAAGGCAAACTACTAAGTACTAACGGATTATTCAACATTGTTATGTTACCCATGAAGCAAACACAAGAGAAAGTTTGTTCTTTAATGTCTTAATTTTTTTGCAAAAAGCTGTGTCTGTCTGCTGTCATTTCTTTGCTAGTAGACCTAGCTGTCTGTGTGGAACGAACCCTCTGGATGAACTGTGCTGTATACACAATCGCAAGTTCGCAGAGCAGAATAGGTTAACTAGAACAAGCACATTGCAACTAGCGAGCCAGCAATGAAGAAGCGAAGCCGCGCACTTCAACACTGCTGGTTTGCTTAGCAGCGACTTAGCCCAGACAGGCTTAAGCAACAACACTCGCAGCTGCAGGGCAGCCTCTCCAGGGCCTCGCAGCCACTTTCAAACCTGCAGTGGCGGCCCCACCCCTCACCAGTCCCAGCAAAAAAGCTCTCCGTGGCTCAGCCCGCTTCAAATCTGCCCCCAGGCCCCACACGTCTGTCAACCCTCCTCCACCTCCGGCGGCTTCAGCTTTAAGCCATTAGATTTATGCTTATTATAGCTATAGGCATTAAGCTTAGCAATATTTATTCATTCCGTTTGGTTCTCTTGCACTCTAATGTATAATATAAACTAGATGGGGGGCAGACGAGACGGTGGGTGTCTGTCTATCCCCAAGTACTCCAGACCTCCTTCATCCATCCTATCCCCTTCCCAAACCGGTCCTCAGCTCTAATTCCCTTGGTATCGGCATTGGTATGCAGCTCTCTACCCCGGCCGAGACCAGCTGCAGAGAGTCTTGTGCGTGCGTTCAGAAATGCAGAACTGCGCTGCCTCATCCGTCCCCGTGAATTTCTCTCCCCTTCTGTCTGCTTTGCCTCTTGTCTGGCCTCATCCCCCTGCAGTGCTCCGCACCCCCTGTCTGCAGTCTGTCTGCACTTCTAAATCCCCTTGTCCGGCCGGCCTCGGCCACTAACCTCCCTCAGCCCTCCCTTTCAGTTCCTGTGCCGCCCGTCGGCTGCTGGGCGGCAGGATGGGCCGGGCCGACAAGGCCTTTTTAATCGTTTCCTGTTTCCCTGCATTTCCCACTCTCGCCTGATGTTGCTGACTGACACTGAAATATTCAAACTCTCCCCCCAACTGAGCGAAAGAAATTGGGGAAATCTTGCCGATTTTGTTGCCGGGCAAACTGTGGACCGGGCTCTCGGTCGTATCGTGTGCATAGTAGGATAAAGGACTTTGCTAGATTAGATGTTTGTCTGTCTGACTGGCTGTCTGTCTGTCTGTCTGTCTGTCTGTCTGTCTGTCTGTCTGTCTGCTTGGCTGGCTGAACTCGCGCTCAGCCTCAGACACGCAAGCAGACGGTATAATAGTGTAGTAGTACTCTGGACTCAGGAGGTGGCCGTCGCCTCCTGCCTCTCACAAAGGAACTGAAATTCAATAGCCTTTTGCCCGCGAGCAGAAAAGCAGAGGCGGAGACGGAGGAAAAACAGGTGAGCAGCTGGATTTCGGAAATAACAAGACTGCCGATTCTGTCGTGCTGCCTCGCCTCTGGCTCATTTTAATTGAAGGCAGTCGGCAATGGCCCACTTATTTCTTCAGACAGCACTCTGGATTTCCATCAAATTTCGATTTTCGACTCAAATCTTGGTAAAAAATTGCAGAAATCATAATCGGCAGCTTATACACAAGCCTTTTAGTCCGCCTCCTCCATCCCACCTCTTGCGTCCGTCATCCGCCCCTTTTATCCTCCATCTCGGAGTTCCCTTTTTACGTATAGAACAACTCCACAGCACAGGTTTGCTAAGAGCCCCTCCGTCTCGCAGTCTGTTTGGTGTTCTGCAAACATCAGCAAAAACACCAGTCCTTTAGCTGCTCCATATAGACAGTCTCAACTGCAACCGGCATGTGTCGCACTCAGATCAGTCCAAATCAGACACTTCATTAATTTCAGTTCTCCCATATTTTGCTTTGTTATCCCTGTTTGTCTGTTTGTCTGCCTGTCTGCCTGTCTGGCTGTCTGTTGATTACCGAATTGCAGTAACAAAGCAATGTATCTGTACTAGCTTTAAAGTGCATCAAACCTCATGGTAACTGTTGTGGATAGAGAGCCGTCTGTCGGTCTCTAAAAAGTCACTGTTGTGGATAGAGAGCCGTCTGTCGGTCTCTAAAAAGTCACTGTTGTGGATAGAGAGCCGTCTGTCGGTCTCTAAAAAGTCACTGTTGTGGATAGAGAGCCGTCTGTCGGTCTCTAAAAAGTCACTGTTGTGGATAGAGAGCCGTCTGTCGGTCTCTAAAAAGTCACTGTTGTGGATAGAGAGCCGTCTGTCGGTCTCTAAAAAGTCACTGTTGTGGATAGAGAGCCGTCTGTCGGTCTCTAAAAAGTCACTTGAAAATAATATCCCCATATTGCTGCACTGCCTGCCGAGAATTCGGTACCTTAGAGTGGCCTCGATCGCTTTTCTGTATATAATTGAGCTCTTGCTCGCGCGTCATTTGCCCTCTCTGCCTCTCCTGTCTACCTCTCCTCTCTGCTTCTCATCTCTACCTCTCCTCTCTGCCTCTCCTCTCTGCTTCTCATCTCTACCTCTCCTCTCTGCCTCTCCTCTCTGCTTCTCATCTCTACCTCTCCTCTCTGCCTCTCCTCTCTGCTTCTCATCTCTACCTCTCCTCTCTGCCTCTCCTCTCTGCTTCTTATCTCTACCTCTCCTCTCTGCCTCTCTGCCTCTCCTCTCTGCCTCTCTTCTCTGCCTCTCCTCTCTGCCTCTCCTCTCTGCTTCTCCTCTCTGCTTCTCATCTCTACCTCTCCTCTCTGCCTCTCTGCCTCTCCCCTCTGCCTCTTCTCTCTGCCTCTCCTCTCTGCTTCTCATCTCTACCTCTCCTCTCTGCCTCTCTGCCTCTGCCTCTCTGCCTCTCATCTCTGCCTCTCCTCTCTGCCTCTCCTCTCTGCCTCTTCTCTCTGCCTCTCCTCTCTGCCTCTCCTCTCTGCCTCTTCTCTCTGCCTCTCCTCTCTGCTTCTCATCTCTACCTCTCCTCTCTGCCTCTCTGCCTCTGCCTCTCTGCCTCTCATCTCTGCCTCTCCTCTCTGCCTCTCCTCTCTGCCTCTTCTCTCTGCCTCTCCTCTCTGCCTCTCCTCTCTGCCTCTTCTCTCTGCCTCTCCTCTCTACCTCTCCTCTCTACCTCTCCTCTCTGCCTCTCCTCTCTGCCTCTCCTCTCTGCTTCTCATCTCTACATCTGCCTCTGCCTCTCATCTCTACCTCTCCTCTCTGCCACTCCTCTCTACCTCTCCTCTCTACCTGCTTCTCATCTGCCACTCCTCTCTACCTCTCCTCTCTACCTCTCCTCTCTACCTCTGCCTCTCATCTCTACCTCTTCTCTCTGCCTCTCCTCTCTACCTCTCCTCTCTACCTCTTCTCTCTACCTCTCCTCTCTACCTGCTTCTCATCTGCCACTCCTCTCTACCTCTCCTCTCTACCTCTCTTCTCTGCTTCTCATCTCTACCTCTTCTCTCTGCCTCTCCTCTCTACCTCTCCTCTCTACCTCTCTTCTCTGCTTCTCATCTCTACCTCTTCTCTCTGCTTCTCATCTCTACCTCTGCCTCTCATCTCTACCTCTCCTCTCTACCACTCCTCTCTACCTCTCATCTCTACCTCTCATCTCTTCCTCTTCTCTCTGTCTCTCCTCTCTGCCTTTTATCTCTAAGTCACATCTGAAGGCAGCAGGCAGAAGACAGAGAAAAAAAAGCAGCAGACAACTACTCGTATTGAAGCCGGAATAGATCAACAGATAGCACCAGGAAGCAGATAGCATCAGGCTCTGTATCAGACAGCACCTTTTTACTGCTCATCATTACTCAATTTTCATTGCTCATTGCTCACTTTTCCTTGCTGATTGCTGCTGCTATCCAGCTGCTCTATACAGTACATATGCCTTGGTGCGATTTGGTGATTCCACGTTGTCTAATAAATTTTAAAACACTTTCTTTACTTATTTTTTGGTTTCTTCCCCAAGACAGTAAATTCCCGGGGTCCCCGATAAGACAATTCCCCGGGGAATCAACATCCCTACTCTCATCTCTACCTCTTTTTCTACCCCTCCTTTCTGCTTCTTCGCTCTGCCTCTTCTCTACTCTCATCTCTACTTTTATTTCTCACTCTGCCTCGCCCCCGCCTTAGTCTTGAACCGGACTTCAAAGACGTCAAGCTCTTAGTTCTTCCGCTGCAACTGCCATTTTCCTGTGCAGCCACAGTGTGCTGCTGCGCTGTCCGCTTTCTCATTTGCTCCTTGCGACATTTCCTAAAAAAAAACTAAAAAAGCCTTCAGTCATAGGCTTTAGTCTGAAACTGGGACAGGAAAAAGGTTGAAATTTAACTGTTGTTGGATTTACGAGCAAGTATCAACCGATTGGGAAAATGAGGAAATTTTTCCACTCATTAGTTTGCCAGTGCATTAAAACCAATGCAGCCAAGAATATCCAAATTTTAATTTTTAACCAAAATTTGCAACACCCTACTGATTGCAGACTTCAGTAGGAAAGTTAGGACTTGATTTTTCAAATATGTCAATGAAGCCATACTCGATCAAAAGTAACATATATAAATATATTGAATAATATTTTATGGAGCTTATTCAAGCTGCTGTCACGTGTCCCAAGTACATGTATGCGTTTCACATTTTACAAGCCCCAGATTTATCATCCTTAATTTTACAAACACCAATGGAAAAAAGCATTAACATTGAAGACTGGGACCTGTTGAAAATTGGATGGGAATCATGAAACTTAGGGTTTGTGGCTTACACCTCCCGGCCAGTTTGTGTCTGTCGCAGTTCACTCAGCTCATTTCCTTCTGTATGCAATCACTTCCATAAGTGACCGCTTTTCACTCCCAACCAGAAATTACTGCTTTTAAGTTCTCTAGAAACCTATTAGCACCTGTTCAAATTATCTACATATTCCATATGCTAGATCAACTCAGAACTGCAGTTCGTTGATTCGTGTGAAACATCCGCATCTGCTAATCTCTGACCTGGATTATTGAAGGGAGGAAAATTAACAGGTAAAATCGTGCAAGGATTTGTCTCGAGATCGGACAGCCTGACATACATATGTAGTTCATTGGCTCCTTGAAGGAAAATTCGATTTCGAACTAAGCTTAATCATGTCCACAGTCCATCAAGATTAGCCGAGACGGCCCGAGCCTCTCTGCCAAAGGGCATTAATTTTGACAGGAGAAATTTCATCTCAACATGGCTACCAGCTGAAAAATGAGAGAGGATCTCTCAAAAAAGCAGAGCATACTTTACGTACGAGTGCGAGTACTTGTAAAACAAAACTCGTTAAAGCTCGTATAATACGAAATTGGATGTCAACTTGAGCTCCGGACCTGCAGGTTAGAGCAGTTGACTACAATTACTGAGAGATGCCTGGCCTAACAGGTCAAGTCGAATAGGTATACTAATTGACTTGGCTGCAGCGAAGTCCCTAGAGGGACACAGCGGGAACGTGCGGACGCCCATTCCGCTACTCCCTGAACGGCTGACGCGTCGCTATGAACGTAGGGTTGGCGAATGACCCGGGAGGTAGCGCATGAGCTGATTGAAAATTTGAGCTGAAGGTTTACACGCTTCAGTAAAGTGCAGAGGAAGCCCGAGGAAAAGTGCAGAGTCTGGCTTCGCATGAAGTTGGCACAGATTCTGATATAGTGCTCGCGGTTTCTTCATCTGAGTTACAAAAACTGCAGTTGGCCTTGGCGGTGTTCTAGTGGAGCTGTGGGAGCGGTCCGGATGTCTTTTCGCGAGAGGCACAATCAGACGAGCTTCCGGAGCTGATGAGAGGGCTGTGGGACAGCGCCTCTGGATTGCCTGCAGGTAAGTTCAGCTCGCCCGAGTTGAGCGGTGCTGCAGCTGGGTCCTGATAAATGCTTTGATGACGCAGTCGGGAATCGAGACAATGGGTTCGGGCCTGAGAGAGGAGCCGGGAGGCGCGCCAGCTTTAGCAAGGGCGCCTTTGGATCCCCGCATGTCCCGGTATCCATTAGGGGTGATTTTGTTGCTAGAACCAAACATGTTAAGGAGCTTGATGCAGTTGAGGACTGTAATAGAAGATCAGAGTTGACGCTGCAGCCACTGATGGCGCGCAAGGCAGCTTGGCTGCCAGAGTGGGAAATTATGTTCTTAACAGTTACGCCTGCAATGGAACGAAACTTTGCCAGTGCAAGAGCTGATGGCAGGAACTTCATTTTGGAAAACACTGGAGTGGACTCTGGTATACAGTGCTCAAGTTGATCTTCATGCACTTTTGCCGTTTCTGTCGGAGAAACTGACCGCTAGCCAGCAGACTTTTGCACCTGGAAAATTGCCAAGTGTGAGCACACAAACTGTCTACTCCCGAAGCCCATGCAGGAAGAATTGAAAACGGCACAGAGTCTGCAATATTGTATACACACGTAATAACAATATGGCATTATATAATAACGATTTTTTTGTTGCATTCCAGCAATCAGTAGTTAGAAGAAACCGAGGTGAAACAAAAAAGGAAACGAAGTCGATTTGTCTGAATTAGGGGTACATTGGGAGTACTAGCACAGTCTGGCTGGCTTGGTGCCGCTAATAGAGTACACAGTTTCGGTAGCGCAGCAGAGGCAGCAAAGAATCTCGGGATATAATGGGCCGTATGCAGAAAGCTTAGTCCAGACTAGCTAGTCCGGACTTGGGTAGTTCAGTCTATAGTCTATGGTCTAGCTACCCTAGTTCTGCTTTAGTAGACCGGTCTAACTTTGCGTTTCTGCATACCAAATCCAAGTCCAGACTAGTTTTTCAAGACCGGACTACCCTAGACAGAGCTTTCTGCATACGGCCCAATAGATCAAATAACGATAAGAGCACAAATAGCGATAAACTGTTTATTGTTGTTTACTAAAAGCCTAGAAAATAGGATTTTAACGACAGATAAGTGTTAGATGAGTAACGAGTTCATTTTAACGACAATTCGTTGTACAAACGTTTGCCACGACACCCAGATGCGCCTTCGAACTTCCTTGACAAACCCGAGCGCGCTTAGCTCTTGTAGGCGTTGTCGTTCTTCAGCGCGTTGGCCAGACAGCAGGCGAGCAAAATGCCGACCAGCTGCGGGATGCGGCGGAGTGAGGTGGGTGCGGTGGAGTGAGGTGGATGCGGCAGAGTGAGGTGGGTGCGGCAGAGTGAGGCGGGTGCGGTAGAGCGAGGTGGGTGCGGAGGAGTGAGGTGGGTGCGGTGGAGTGAGTTGGGTGCGGTGGAGTGAGGTGGGTTGTGTGTAATAACAAATAACAAAACGCATAAGCGATGAGTCTACGCGATATTTAAATTTTTAGACCAGAAGAAATTGTAGCACATTTAAAAGAATCCTGATTCTTTTCGTGTTAACACCGCAGATGACCTTAAGTGTAAGAAACTTACCTCGATTAGCCCGATAGCGACGCAGACGCCAATCAGAGGCAGCGAGTACTTGTTGATGTAGTCCAGCAGGCCCTGGTAGCAAGTCTATTGGAGCGAAGGGTTTGGATATCATTATACAACGGCTATGAATTAACAGAATTTAAGAAATTTGCAATGCAACAGGTCCTTGCAAAATGCCAACCTTTTGGTTCAGGGCGGGGCTGTTGGCGGTGAACGGGCAGTTTGAGTCCTGCAGGTAGCTATCGAAATTGGTCCAGTTGAAGGCGGGCGACTTGATCTCGGTCTTCAGGCTGGAGGACTTCAGCTGGCAGCAGGTCATGGGGTTGACGAGCGTCCTGCCTTTGAACTTGAGATCGGAGCCGAGCCAGCTGCTGCTGTTCTTGATGTCGTTGACCTGCTGAGCGCCGCAGCAGTCGAAGCTGATCTGCGCCAGGTTCAGCAGGTAGGTAACGGCAGCCTTGGCGGCATCATTTCCGGTAGTCTTGGCTTTCGTAGCCTCGTACGTAGGAATTGAGACGAAATAGTTGTTCTGCAGGTCGAACAGCGCCTTCTCGGCCGTGCCGCGGATCCGGTTTTGGAACACGGCGGCCAGGATGGCGGTGACGATCTCGATGGTCAGCACGATGCCGATCAGGGCGGCGTACTGCGGCACGGGCGGAGGGGAGGCGGGGCGGGTGATTCATAATAATTTCATCGTTGTTTTGGATTGTTAAGAAACGTCGAGACGCCATTGGCTGCTGTCTCCATAGTATACATGGTACGGTTTCTAAAAATAGAATACTTGGGCATGACGTGTCAAAGCTGTGATTGGTTGTACATTGTATTGGTATTTTATGTTTAGACTACAAAATCTCGGCTGCTCGTATACGAAAATATGCAATCAGGAAAGGGCATTCATTTACTGCGAATGAATAATAATAGTACTAATATTTGATTACACCTGTGGTTAGGTGTGCAACGGACAGCTCAGCCGCAGCTATTGCGCGGCGCATCTGAAGACTGCGTACGGCTATTCAGTTCAAGGACTGGGAGGTCGCCACACACACCCTCAATTGCCCCAGTTAATGTTGGCACCCATTTTACAGCTGGGTGAAACTGGAACAATGCTCAAGGACGCAAATTGTTCTTAGTGGTGTCGAGACTCGAACCCCGACGCTCTTAACCACTACCAGGCTACAAGCCCTGGAGATCAAACCGATTTTGACCTGCAAGCGCAACACAGACCAGTCAGTCACTCACCGTGTACAATAGACAGGTGGACTCTTTGATGGCGCCGCAGCAGCCGCAGAATCCCACCAGCAGGGTGAAGACGCCGACCCCGATTAGCACGTAGGCGGCGATCACGATCAGGCCACTCTGGTTGGCCACGGTGTCGATCTGCTCCTTGCCGTCGCCGGCGGAGATCTGCCCGTCCAGCAGGTTGATGAAGCGGAACAGCTCGTCCTTGCTGGCGGTCACCCAAATGCCGACGGCCAGGCTGGCCACGCCGAACAGGAAGAAGGCCACATTGAAGATGAACAGGATCAGCTTGGCGAAGGAAGCGCTGCAGCCCATTGTTGCTTTTTTTCTGCTGAGAAACTGAGAAGTTGCAAGAAAGTAAACAGGACAAACCGGTGCTCAAGCTCAATTGAAGCTGATTATAGCAGAATCGCAGGTAATAACAATAACAATAACCAACTCACCGATAGAGAAAATTTGTTCGCACAGTCCGCTCTGTTGATTCCAAAACTTGGGTCCACTAAAGGGGGCGGCGGCTTGTCTCGCAATTAAATTAATACAAGAGCTGGGGTTGAATTGGTGGTGTTGGGGGGAGGGTGAGTCGGCGAGGCCGCAGGTAACAAACAGAGCGGCCCCGCGGGTTTGAGGGGGAGTTGGCTATCAGTGCGGAGGGTCGGGGGGTCGGCGTGGCGCTTATCTTTGGGGCGATAAGCGCGCACACAAAAGACCAACGCACATTGGTAGGGGTCTGTGCGCCCGGGGGGGGAGTGAGGGGGGTTGTTGTTGACTCCGTTTGTATCGCTGAGTATCGACAGAGCTTGGCCCTGAGTGCTTGGCTCTCTTTTGATTTCAACTCCAAGCTTTGCATTCACATGGCTATGCGTAAGGCCAGTCCGCCGTGTGTTGTGGTTGTTTGCCTGCCTGCACTTGACTAGAAGTGAAGTGCTCACTCGCTCTGCTCACTCGATTGTTGCTGATTTAATGCAACAACTTCAACCCCAATAACAGAATCGTTTCGCCAAGTTGGCCGACCAGCAGCCCAGCGAATTATGCAGAAGATGAAGCAACGCGGACCAGAAGAAAACTGATTTTAAAGTTTCCCGATGTCGCCGCCCTAGACCCTGTGAACCCAGCGTCATTTGCAGTTGCTGTGAGCTGAAGTCAATCTCTTTGCCAGTGCTCTGAGATGGCGGTTTTCAGTGTTGCTGAGCATGATTTTCTAAATTTCGTGTTTTGTTCTGCATCGTGGGGCGCCATCGTGGGGCTTTTATAGCACCCGGGCGCCAGAACCGGCATATACTCGTAATTCCCTGCAGTCGATTAGGGAGGGGGTTGCAGGTGCAGCCCCCTTTACTCCCTGGCTGCGAGCAACAACTGGTTGAACTTTCGTCCGTCTCGGTTGAGGGTTGGCTCTTGTTGCTTTTGCTGAATATATGCTCAAGTCACATGAGTTGCCTCAGTGGGTTGAATCAAGTGCTTTCATTCGTGAACATTATTTTATTTATAATATTAGTCATTATAGCTTTTTCAACTGACAATCTCTTGCATAAGCCTTAACTACATGTAATTTCGCTACAACTCAGAACTTTGTGAGGCTTTTCGCAAGTGCGAGGTACTCGTACTCAGGAAATATGGTACCACCCTGAGCTCCGCCGCCTTCCCTGCCCTGTCTTTATCGCTTCGACTCTCCTCTCATGTGCCTATTGCTCATAACTGGTTTACCGTGCCAGCATTGGCTGCAGAGCTGCTTATCTGCCCGACAGACAGACCGGCAGATTGGGCTGGCAAATTCTTTCCAGTTGTTGACGCTATTTTAACGATTTCGCTGGCAGATTTAAATATTTATCGCTCCCTATTCTGCATGGCATCGCATTTTCTGTTTGATCTAGTCCCCGGGGCTCTGGAAATCTGCTTGAGATTGCGCAGCCAGGTTCAGATAGTTTCATGAGCGTCAGGCACGGAATTCTCGGGGACTTTCCTGGAGGAGAGAGTTCTTCATCCGGGTGGGACTTTGGATGGGGATTCTCCGGGTGGGAATCTCGGGTGGGACTTTGGATGGGGATTCTCCGGGTGGGAATTTCGGAGGGATTCTCCGGGTGGGACTCTCGGAGGATGGATTCTCCGGGTGGGACTCTTGAGGAGATTCTCCGGTGGGAATCTCGGGGGATGGATTCTCCGGGTGGGAATCTCGGAGGGATTCTTCAATGGGAATCTTGGGAATCTCGTGGGAGGGGATTTACCATCAGTGTGAGACTCTCGAGGGAACTAGGGTTCTCCGGATGGGAAATCTCTATGAAAGATAACTCTTCAGGAGGGGATCTTCAGGTAGCTTCTCCAAGAGGAAATCTCCGAGAGACATTCGCATGGGCAACCTGAATGGTAAAAACCGGCTCTCCGGCGTCCTGCAGAAACCCCATGACGAAAATATCAGACCAAGGACTACTGACTAACGAAGTGTCAGACCAGAGACCAGACCAAAGCCGTGTTTGTGCGAGAAATTCTCAGATCGAATTGCCCAGCTGAAGCTCGTCACTTGCCACTAGTCAGGGGGGAGCGCTCGAGTATTGAGTTACCTCAGGCCTGCAGCAAGGCTTGTGAATAGCTAATGATTGTTTGGCTATCAGAATTTTTGGCAGCCAGAGACGAGCAGTCGTGCATGACTGGCGGTGGGTCAACAATGACTCAGGGGTGTGAGCATGTGACATTATAGTACAGCTGGTAAACCTGCAGTTGCGCATGGCTAATTAATAGGTGATCTGTCATTTCCTGTCACTCTTGTTCTTCTAAAACCCTCACAGAACAGATACTAATAGATTCAAAGCACATTTTAAAATTATTTTTACGGCGCCAACAGTAATGAATAATATCGAATTTCCAAATATGACCAATTTATGGGCATAATGGGCGTTGTCCCTGCCTGGCGTCCACCTGCCTCTCTGACTCAGTGCGCAGGTCGATAAGGCCCCGCCTGCGCCCAGCGCAATTGGACACGACGCTCTTTCATTCGGTTCGAGAGCAAAGTTTGCCAATTGTAGCGAACCATTTGACTCAGAGGTAAGCTCAGCAGCTTGACCTCAGCGAAGGATCGGTCCGAGGGTCTGCAGAAGTCGCGGCAGCAACAAATAAAAGCGCTCCGTTTTTATTGGCGTGGTTTTTAGATAAAAAATCCAATGATACTGTACTGTCGCAAGCGCAGGTAAAATTCTGACTTATGTTTACGTTCTTTCGATAGCGAAATAAACTTGCGTCAGTACTCGCTTGGCAAAATATATGTTTCTCAAAATTGGTTTGCTATTCATTACTTATTTAGATGGAAATTCGAAAAAACTTCGTTTCCTCACAGAATACAATGAAATTCCAACTAGCTAAATTGCATTCTCTCGGACCCCCCCCCTCCCCACAATGTACATTGCTACACACTCTCGTCCCCCACAATGTACATTATCGCACACTCTCGTTCCCGTCAATGTAAATTTCCGCACACTTTCGGCCCCTGACAATGTACATTGCCGCACACTCTCGGCCCGTCAATGTACATTGCCGCACACTCTCGTTCCCCCGTCAATGCACATTGCCGCACACTCTCGTCCACCACAATGAAAATACCGCACACATGTTTTTTATCAATGTACCTCAATTTACCGTCCCCAAAATTCAATTTTCAGCCATGATTTTGGTTTCATTAAAAGCTGAACAACTCAGTAAATTGCTTAATCGCAAACGCTTTTCGGATGTGTGATCTTAAATGTGTGTAACCGCTGATACCGGGTGAAACCTTTGCACAGTGACCATTTTGCAAGCTCAAGCTCAGGAAATGAAACCTGCATTTCCTGTATTTGACTCCAGTTGCAGGCGGTTATAACCGTTCTCAACTCGACGGCCGAAAACGGCCATAGACAATTTGCAAACCTACGATCATGCATGTCTCGCTTAGATTTACATGTACAATTTACATGGATCCCTTTTATTTTGATGAAGAGCCTGGTGAGAACGAATGACAACGTTGAAAGCGCGTGCAGCTTACATGAGGACATCCAACTGGAGGAAGATCACGGCGATCAATGGCATCAAAACTGTCGTAGGGATGGACGACAGGCTCGCAGCTGTCCCAGAGTTCATCGATACCCCAGCTGTTCGGCCGGACTGGGTACCGCCACAATCAGCGAATGGCGGTGCCTAGCCGATGAGCTGTTGAAAAGGATTGCTAGATGGAAGAACGAACGGGCGTTTCGATGAGTTGCCAAATACGCGTATTGTGACCAAGTCATAAGTGGAAGGATTACGACGTGAGGACGACGTGAGGACGGTGACAAAGATTCTCTCTCGCCTTCGCTTCGACAGTAGCGCTGGCCCCGCTCCTCAGAGTCCGGTGGACAAAATCTCTCCATCCCTTGCTCGTGCTTCGCGTGCATGCCACACCGGGCCAATGATTACAGAAAAGTTATACAGGATCTCTTTTCAATGAAAGGACTGTTTGCCCTAGGAAGCGGCTAATTAGAGAAAACAGAAGAGGCGAGTGATACAGGGGGAGAGAGAAGATAAAACTACAAAGGAAGCCAGCGTCTTCGGATTCGCACTTACAAGCTTCTGTTCCCTTGAACAGAACTTTGAGGCTATCGCTAGTCAGTGTCCCGCGACGGAAGGCACCCGGCGAAGGCTCGCAGTAATGATGGAGGCGGGCATCTCCGGTTCAGTGAGGTTCGCCGCCGACTTTTGAATCGAAGATTAGCGGCGATTTTTGAAACGAATGAAGCGAGCTACGCTTTGAGCTGCGGCTGCAGTGCTGGCAGGATTAAACTGCGCAGATCGAACCTTTGAACTTAAAATTTGCTCAGTCTTTCTATAAAATTTTATAATCCACTGGTTGTTAACCAGGAGCTCTGCGCCTTTTTTATCGCGTGACACGTTCGATTTTAGTGTCTTTATTACAGACTCGTTTGAATGGACACCGATTAGGAAGCGCTGGGATCGCCTTTGATGCCTTAGTCTTTGCCCATTTCCGCCCATCACAGCCTCCGCCCCGTTCCGCTCCTCACAGCCTCCACCCCGTTCCGCTCCTCACAGCCTCCGCCCCGTTCCGCTCCTCACAGCCTCCGCCCCGTTCCGCTCCTCACAGCCTCCGCCCCGTTCCGCTCCTCACAGCCTCCGCCCCGTTCCGCTCCTCATAGCCTCCGCTCCTCATAGCCTCCGCCCCGTTCCGCTCCTCACAGCCTCCGCCCCGTTCCGCTCCTCACAGCCTCCGCCCCTCAGCCTTCGCCCCTCAGCCTTCGCCCCTCACAGCCTCGCCCTCACAGCCTCGCCCCTCACAGTCTCGCCCCTCACAGCCTCGCCCTCACAGCCTCGCCCATCACAGTCTCGCCCCTCACAGCCTCGCCCCTCACAGCCTCGGCCCTCACAGCCTCGCCCATCACAGTCTCGCCCCTCACAGTCTCGCCCCTCACAGCCTCGCCCCTCACAGCCTCGGCCCTCACAGCCTCGCCCATCACAGTCTCGCCCCTCACAGTCTCGCCCCTCACAGCCTCGCCCTCACAGCCTCGCCCATCACAGTCTCGCCCCTTTCCACCCCTCACCTCTTGTTTCCGCTCCTTTCTGCACATTTCCGCCCGCTTCTCCGCCCCTTTCCGCCTGGCCCCTCACCCTCCACAATCTACTTCAAAAGCCAAACTTTTCTGCCCCAGCTCTTGTGTCAACACCTCTTAAGTCCCTTGAGTCTTGTTGACAAGCAGGCAGCATACGACGGCCCGTAGAAAGGCAAGATTGTTTTCGGTTACTTTTGAGGTCACAGCTTTCGCTCAAAACAGATTTTGTCCTTGCTTGATGATGCAGATTTACTTAGCTAGCATGATGTTGCGCACAACCAGCCTTTAAAAGATTTTCTAAGAAACGAAGTTTATCGTCCTACATGTTTGGTGAATGGCCCTCATGGGCGTGGACTGCATCACATACAAACTGCTCAGCTGGCAACTACTGTTGATAAATTGCCTCAACCTTGGAGCAAGCTGACTGCTAGAGGCTCTTTGAAGCAGTCCGCACTGAATCGTTCTTCAATGGTGGGACAAATTTATTTTTCGTTGATATAAATGAGAAAGGATGAAGGCAGGTTTGCGCAGGCTGTGTTCGATAACTGCTGCGAGGAAAATTAAAAATATTCACCCTGTTCCCTGGCAATGCCTTTTTATTTGACAATATCAAAACTTTAAACTTATCGAACCAAGAGCCAAATATGAGCAAGGAACTGTTTCTCAGCTCATTTAGCTCTTAAAGATAATGCTGTCGCTTAAAATCTCACCTGAGGACAAGATTTGAATCTCACCTGAGGACAAGATTTGAATCTCACCTGAGGACAAGATTTGAATCTCACCTGAAGACAAGATCGCAATCTCACCTGAGGACAAGACTTAAATCTCCCCTAAGGACAAGATTTGAATCTCACCTGAGGACAAGATTTTAATCTCACCTGAGGACAAGATTTGAATCTCACCTGAGGACAAGATTTGAATCTCACCTGAGGACAAGATTTTAATCTCACCTGCGGACAAGACTTAAATCTCACCTGAGGACAATATTTGAATCTCACCTGAGGACAAGATTCGAATCTCACCTGAGGACAAGATCAAAGAGAACATTCTAACCTACATCTAGAATAGGGCAGCCATAGTTAAAAACTTTGTCAGTTTTCGTCCAGTTGCTGGTGGGAGCCGCCTGCACTGTCGCTCAGCTCCTGTGGACTGCGCTGGTAGGTCGTCGAACCACCCGCTGTAGTGCCACCGGCGCCGCCGCCGCCGCCGCCGCCGCCGCTGATGATGGCGCCAACGACTCCGGCAACGTTGGCGGCCGCGGCAGCCGCGGTGGTGCCACCAGCCGAAGCGCCCCGCCTGCTGGCAGTCGTGGGGGAGGCGCAGAACTGGCGCAGAATGCCGGTGGTGCAGGTGTAGATGAAGAAGTTGCACAGCGAGTCCAGCTCAACCAGGGTGTTCACCACCAGCTCGGTCAGCGGCGCCTTGTTCTTGATGAAGCCGCACACGTCCGTGGGGCTCTCGAGCACCAGGCAGGTGAGCGACAGGGCCACAATCAGCTGCATGCTGCGGCGCTCGCGCTTCGCCTGACGGCGGCACTTCTTCCGGCGACGCCGCCTGCGCTGCTGCAGCTCACGGAGCTGCTGCTGGTCCTCGCTGGTCTCCTGTGGCGCCTCGTCCTCCTCGGACGTGGCCGGGTCCGGACAGAGACCGGCCTGCTGCTGCTGCTGGTGCAGCTGCTGCATCTGCTGCATCTGCTGCGAGCACAGCCGCCTCCTCAGGTGGCCGGCCTTCCGGAGCACTGACACCGTGATGACGGTGGCCAGCAGGATGGACAGGATCGGCACCATGCCCTGGTAGGTGTAGAACACCACCTCGATGGCGTGCACCTGCGCCTGAGTCCAGTGGGCCCGGCTCAGCCTGGCGTCCTGCGCCGTCACCATCAGCGCGCTGAGCGCAAGGCCGGCCAAGGCGGCCACCGTTTCCATGGCAACAATGTAGGCCGGCTTGAACAAGGTGCGGCCGGAGGAGCGGCTGGCCACAGGGCGGCAGACGGCCTCCAGACGGGACCAGGAGATCAAGCCCATGGTCCAGTTGCGCATGGTCAGGGAGAAGCGCAGCAGCGCCTGCAGCGCCAGCAGCGCGGGCGGCGAGCCTTCGCGGCGTGACGGCGCGGATCGGGCCAGCTGGTCGGCGTAGGCCGCGATGACGGACAGGTGGAAGAGGATCTCGAACACCGACATGGTCACCACCAGGCGGCGGGGCACCGGGTGGACGGCCTTGTCCCGCACCAGGAAAAACAGCGCCGAGAAGGCGGACAAGAGGACATTCACTGTGGACAGCGGGATGTACACGTAGGGCTCTGCCAGGTGGCCCAGTGGGCCCGGCCGCTGCCAGTCGGGACCGCCGCCTCCGGGGTCCTCAGCGCCGGTCCAGTTGGAGGTCATTGGAGAGCCTAGCAGTTGGTGGGACGACAAAGTAAGCGCACTTGTTGATTCTTTCTACCAGTGCCTACTTATAGTAGCAGCAGTATTTTAGTTTGGCACGTCTTTTGAGGGGCGCCATTTTATGTAAGTGGCGCCATTTTATTTGATGAAGGTGGCTATTTCACTTGAGGAGGGTCATTTTATTTGAGGAAGTGGCGCCACTTCAATTGAGGCAGTGGCGCCATTTCTAACGAGGGAGTTGCGCCTTTTTTATTAAGACAGTGCATGGCGTCATTTCTACTGAGGGAGTGGCGCCATTTCTATTGAGGCAGTGGCGCCATTTATATTGAGGCAGTGGCGCCATTTCTATTGAGAGAGTGGCGCCATTTCTTTTGAGAGAGTGGCACCATTTCTATTTAGGGAGGCGGGCCATTTCTATCGAGAGGCTGTCGCCATTTCTAGAGTCAGTGGTGCCATTTCTATTGAGAGTGGCGCCATTTCTATCGAGAGGGTGGCGCCATTTTCATTGAGGCAGTGGCGCCATTTCTATCGAGAGGGTGGCGCGGCATCTTCGAATTAACTGAGCACTGCTGTTCGCAGTGCCTGAAGTTTTGCTTTCGAAATTGAAGCGAGACAAAATATTGGGTTAATCAACCAGTCTTACCTGGCGACAGCTGCGTCCTACCCGCGCGATCCTGGAGGCCACAGGAGAGGGCAGCTCTACTGGATGATATCGTCTCCAACTTCATCTCTTCCTCATCATCTCAGGCATAAATCTCAGGCTAGACAGGACCCGCTGATAGGGGGTGGGGGACACAGGAAGTCCACACTAGCTGGCCTCTGAAGCAGACCAGCTGGGCCAATCAGAGCCCCATCGGTTGCCCCTCTCTTTTTCCGCTTTCCACCGCCCGGACAGCGCGGCACTGCTGGCCTGTCACTTTGAATATCGGCTTTGCTCACGGGGACTCGGACAGCTGACAGCGGGCGAGGGTGCTGCCGCTTCAGCAGATACCGGATGCGCTGGGGACAGGTAGACAGACAGACACGCACAGGCAGACAGGCAGTTAGACAGACAGACAGACGGACAGACAGAAAGACAGACAGACAGACAGACAGACAGACATACAGACAGACAGAAGGCAGTCAGACAGACAGACAGAGGCAGGCAGCAGACAGACAGACAGATAGACAGACAGACAGACAGACAGAGGCAGACAGCCACAGCGAGGGACTGAAATCCCAAAGGTGAGCATCTCGCATCAAAGCAGATCCATCTAAAAACAAAAACCGAGGCTGAAAGTGCGCGATCCCCCCTCCCTGACCTGAATGCCGGGGCTAATAAAAATTCCCAAAGAGATGGCTGCCCCCGACAGCCCCTCTCCAGATGAAGCTGGATGAGCAGCTGGGAGCGGCCTCTAAATTGCTAATTCGAATTGTTGATACACGGGCGTTGCAGATAATTTTTGTTATTGGAAAAAACGAGTGCGTGAGGTGAGGGCGGTTCCTGCTGAGATGGTTTAGGAGACTTTCTTCGCTATTCGGTGCCTGTTGAGTCTTCCGTCCGTGAAACTGCATGCCAACTATGGCACCCTGATTATGCGTTTATGAGAAAATAATAAATCAGATGGCCTCGCTGTCAGCTAGGCGAAAGGCTAATCAGGATGCAGTAACAGCTACAGGCGAGAATTTCCTTATTAGACAAGAAAAACAAGAGGCAGTCTCAGCGCTTATTGAGTTAATTAAGTGAGCAGCAGTTGCATGTTGGAATAAATTATACTTCTGCTTTTCAAAACAGGATTAATGCGACTCTCACCTGAGAAAATGAGGCTGGAATATTGTTTGAGAAAATGAGATTAGATTAGATCAGATGAGATCTCACCTGACAAAGGAAATGAGATGAGAATCTCGCCTGAGAGATTAGATGAGAATCTCACCTGAGAGAATAGATGAGAATCTCACCTGAGAGAATAGATGAGAATCTCACCTGACAAAGGAAATGAGATGAGAATCTTACCTGAGATATTAGATGAGAATCTCACCTGAAAGATGAGATGAGAAATCTCCCCTAAGAGATGAAGTGAGAATCTCACCTGTAAGATACATGTAAGATGCGAATCTCGCCTAAGAAATAAGATGAGAATCTTACCTGAGACGAGATGCGAATCTCAACCGAGAAAACATGTAGACAGAACGTCACGGGTGAGATACTGGTATGATTAGTAAAGGGCAATGAAAATTGTATTATTTGCATTCTCAGATCTCCCTGCCGCTCTGAAAAGATTGAGCAGCTTGTCAAAATAATGGAAAAAAGCAACCGCTTCAATAAGAGCAAAAGCCAACAGAAATTGAGCAGCCGTGCCACAGCAACAATATAATGGAAATACTCAGGTGTTTCTGCCAATAGCGTCAATTATATTTTTGCCGTTTGCAAGCAAATGAAAAAATATATATTTATTCATATAATCATCAAAACAGGACAAATGTCTGGTCGTTTTCGCGAGAGACTACTGGCCAGTAGCGAGTATCTGTCAGCAGCAATTTTGCGAGTAAACAAATTAGTGCACAGCGGGCGGAGGGAGATGAGAGTACGGATGGTACTTATGAATGGAAGAGAAATCACGAATCAGCCAGTTGTTCATCAATGAATCGGTGCAATGTGATAGCGCAGAGTGTACACATTCGAAGGCCAAAAATTCAAATAACAACAGTGCATCATGAGCTCAGAATCAAAAAGCAAGTTTATGTGCAAAAATCAGCAAAACATGCCGCCATGCCGTCTAGAAGACAGGGAAAGTTAATGTGACCTTAATTGACCTTCCTGTTTAATCTAATAAACAATTTATTTAGCATTCACGCTCATCGAATGATAAACTGAACCACAGCACAGATACTAGAATAACAAGATGTCGCAAAAATTTGCTTATCTACTCTTATCAGTAGCAAAATAAGCGGTTTTTTGCTTCTAAACGACTAAAATAAAAATTATTAAATCTTACAAGATATCTTAAAGTTTCTGAAGCTGCAAAAATGACCTCCGGTTTTCTTCAAGCAGATTCATTAAATTTGCATCTTCATCCTGTTTTTTTCGATTGGCTGGGAGGTGGGAGCGCCCTAGCCCCAGCCCAGCTAGATGAACAGTTAGGCTTTCCTCTCCTTGTGCCTGACTTTGATCTCTCTCCTTACTGCTCTCTCATTGGCTGAGAAAAATTGGGTCTGCCCCCAGACTGAGTTTCGTCCGTTTGACTATGACTTGTCTCCTTACTGCTCTCTCATTGGCTGAGAAAGATTGGGCCTGCCCCTAGACTGAGTTTCGTCCGTTTGACTTTGACTTGTCTCCTTACTGCTCTCTCATTGGCTGAACTAGATTTGGCCTGCCCCTTAGTAAGTTTCGTCAATCTGACTTTTGACTTGTCTCCTTACTGCTCTCTCATTGGCTGAGCTAGATTTGGCCTGCCCCCAGACTGAGTTTCGTCCGTCTTGCGTTCACTAGTGTACTATCGAATTAAATGCAGGTTGTTCAATCTTAAACCCAAACCCCATATGGCCGAAAGGAACTTTTAGCTACTACATCAAATTTAAGTGTCTTTTCGCAGACAAACTACTGAGAACAGAGTAGACGCTCTACTTTTACACTTCAGCGGCGAATGAAATCTAGTTATTCTGGTATCTGTAGACAACAGCAGAGAAAAAAACTGCGCTGCTCGGAAAAAAACACAAAATATTAACACAAAACACATCCGAGCTAAAACACAATAGAGATTTGAAACCCCCGGTAAACAATTCAAATCATGGGTTTGTGAAACTAAAGCAAGACTTTACAGCAAACACCATTGTACCTATCTGATCATATACTGGTCATTGCCCTACTGTCATCGCCCTTGCCTCATTTACCTATATTTTTCTATCAAAAAATTGGAAGCACTTGTCTGGGAAAACAATACAAAACATATATGAAAAAAATTCCTAACAAAAACGGAACCGACAATTCCCAGGTCAAACGAGGCGGTACAAGAACTGGAAGCGGGCTGAGAGGCTGTCAGAGCATGGTGCCGGCGATGCTGGGGTGCTGGAACGGCCCGATCAGAAAGCATCGCTCGTCGTCTGATTTGTAGATTGGGTGCTCCCTGTAGTGTCTGATGAGGTCCTCCAGGTCTGAGAAGTACTTCTGCCCGATGTTGTAGCGGAGCCCGTTGGCGTCCGACACTCGGCGGATTTTGAAATTGCGGTTCTTCGCCTTGGCGCGCATGGTCAGGGTCAGGTCCTGTGGCTGCGGGGGCGGGGCTGAGCATATGCAGCTGGAGCGGAAACTGGGGAGCTGGAAGGCTGGTCCAGAAACTGAGAATCTGTGAGGCTGGCCTAGATACTGACACTCCAGGCTGGCTTAGCAACTGGGGAGCTGGGAGGCTGGCCTAGCAACTGAGGATCTGGGAGGCTGGCCTAGCAACTGAGGATCTGAGAGGCTGGCCCAGCAACTGAGGATCTGAGAGGCTGGCATAGCAACTGAGGATCTGGGAGGCTGACCCAGCAACTGAGGATCTAAGAGGCTGGCCCAGCAACTGAGAATCTGAGAGACTGGCCCAGCAACTGAGGATCTGGGAGGCTGACATAGCAACTGAAGATCTGGGAGGCTGGCCTAGCAACTGAGGATCTAAGAGGCTGGCCCAGCAACTGAGAATCTGAGAGACTGGCCCAGCAACTGAGGATCTGGGAGGCTGGCCTAGCAACTGAGGATCTGGGAGACTGGCCTAGCAACTGAGGATCTGGGAGGCTGGCCTAGCAACCGAGGATCTGGGAGGCTGGCCTAGACACTGACACTCCAGGCTGACCCAGCAACTGGGGAGCTGAGAGGCTGGCCAGGCAACTGGGAAGCTGGGAGGCTGGCCTAGCAACAGATTACTTACATTTGATTCCCCGGCCCGCACGATGAACTCTCCAGGCGCGGCCATCTGCATGAGCATTCTGTCCGCCTCGCTGCGGCCGATGCGACCCCAGTAGAAGCCGCGGTCCGCCAGGCTGTCGCCAGCCACAAAGGCCAGCCGGGGGTTTGCGCCGGCACTTCCGGTTCCATTCTGCCCGTCCTCCGGAGGCAGCGGCCGCACGTAGTTCCTGGGCACCAGGCCCTGCTGGCCGCGCGAGTTCCGCGCCAGCCACCACTCGGGATCGTCTGGCGGGGTGGCCACCACCTGCGGATTGGGGAGATGAGATCATCAGTCAATCAATTAAGATCCAACCCAAGCTGCATCAATCAGTCAATCAATCAGTCAATCAAGATCTCACCAATCAATCAGTCAGTCAATCAATCAAGATCCCACCTAAGCTGCAGGCCTGCATCAATCAATCAGTCAATCAATCAATCAATCAATCATCCAATCAATCAATCAGCCTGCATCAATCAATCAGTCAATCAAAATCCCATCAATCAATCAATCAATCAATCAATCAATCAATCAGTCCATCAAGATCTTATCAATCAATCAAGATCTTATCAATCAATCAAGATCCCACCTAAGCTGCATCAATCAATCAGTCAATCAAAATCCCATCAATCAGTCAATCAAGATCTTATCAATCAATCAATCAATCAATCAATCAGTCAATCAAGATATTATCAAATCAATCAAGATCCCACCCAAGCTGCATCAATCAATCAATCAATCAAGATTTTATCAATCAGTCAATCAAAATATTATCAGTCAATCAAGATCCCACCAATCAATCAATCACCCCAGTTGCATCAACCAATCAAGACCGGCAAAGCCTCACAGAAAGGGTCTCATTCTCGTCAAAGTCCATTTCCTCTGAGTGGCTGGCCGTGAACTTGTACAGAGCCAGCACCCTGAACAGGGTCTTGGCGGCGATAGGGACGGCGGCAGCTGCAGGCGCGCCGGACTCCATCTCGCTAGGCTTAGGTGTCAATTTTGACAGCTCAATTTCGTGGGCGTTTGAATCGGCTGCGCCGTTGGGGCCAACAGAATCTTCAGCGACATAATTAGATGGGAACCAGCCCATCCCACCGCCTGCGGGCAAGTTAATAGCAGTGGCAGCGTTTTGCGGGTAGTATAGTAGTGTATCAGTAGCAGTAGTATTAGTAGTAGTAGTATCAGTAGTAGTAGTATCAGCAATAGTAGTAGTAGAAATAGTAGAAAGTAGTAGTAGTAGTAGTAGTAGTAGTAGTAGTAGTAGTAGTAGTAGTAGTAGTAGTAGTAGTAGTAGTAGTAGTAGTAGTAGTAGTAGTAGTAGTAGTAGTAGTAGTAGTAGTAGCGGTAGTATTTTTCTCTTCCATCATGTAAGTTAATGCAAGACCGGTGAAGCTGTCACGTGACTGCTCTCAATCAATAGCGCTTGCTGGCAATAGAAACGCTTAGCTGTGCACTTATTCAGCTTATCCCTCTGATATCCTCAGCCATGCGAGTTGCTATCAAAAATTTGCCCATGGCATCCTGCTCCTCGATACACATTAACAATACAAACTTTTTGCATCACTTGGACCAGTCTCAATCGCAACCTTGAGCTACTTGACTAGTCAGTTGGGAGTCCAGCTAGTACAATTTACCTGAGACTCCGTCGGGCAGCAGCAGGCGGCCCCGCCACCAGCCGTCCGAGCTCTCCTCCAGCACGGCTATTCGATCGCCCCTGGCCAGGGTGAGCTCATCCTCCTGAGCAGCCGCGTAGGCGAACCGGGCCACGGCTACCCGGATAGGCAGCGGCTCCACGTTGGCGGGGACGCCGGCGGACTCTGGCCGGGCCACCAGCAGCTCCGCAGGGCTTGCTGCAGGCAGCCCGGACTCCGGCACGGGAGCGGCGTCGCTTTGCAGCTCCGGAGAGGCCACCACCGCCCGCCTGTCCCCGGCTGGGGAGTCTTCTTTCTGCTTTTTCTTCTTCTTAGACAGGGAGCTCTTGAGCGAGCTGAACAGGCCCTGCTTGGCCCGCTTCATGTAGTTGCTGGGCACGTAGCCCTCATGGCCGGATGCGTTCTGCACCCGCCACCAGTGCTGGCTGTCATCCAGCAGCAGCAGGCGTTCGGACTTTTTCACCGTCAATTCCGACTCGTCAACCGCCTTGTAGGCGTAGCGAGCCACCACTATGGAGCTGCTGGCGTCTGCCGCACCGGAGGCCGCCCCTGCTGCTGGTCCCGCACTTGCCACTGCGGTGGCCATTGCATCTGACTTGCCTGGACTTTTTGGCACCTAATTGGGTCTTGGGAGTTGGCAGATCAGTGATGGGCTGCTTCAAGGCTGTTTTGCTTCAGTCTGCAAGTCAAACAATTGCATGTATAGGCATTGAATTGAAATACCTGACAGATATCTGAAGTGATTAGTGATGGACTGATCTGTTCAGGCTTGACAAATAAGTTCACTGTGAAGTTTTAAATCACTTTATCAGATAGTTTTATATTATTAACACTTGAATTACAACTTAATGAGTTAGATTTGGTCAAAACTATTATGAGCTTCATATTGAAATGCCCATCTTTTAGATGATTTCCAGTGTATCACAGATTTTTTGGACGTACAAGATAAAAAGCCCACATAGTCATGCAAAGAAGATTCCTTTGAAAAAGCCAATTGCATATATGCATTTTTCCTCAACTATTACTATATATTAAGTTATATCACATAATTGTTGTACTTTTAGATTGCTTAGAAGGCTTGAAGTATCATTTCTTTACATCATGACTAGGTATATATGCAATTGAATTGTCTATGGCCATATCCAATACCAACAAGTGTGTGATAGTCAAGGTGCCTAATAAGACTACTAAGACTACAAATATTATGTCATTTATTGTCTATCAGCATACTAAAATCCTTATAAGATAGTTGGCAAGCTTATTAACCAATATATCAACCTTTGAAATTGAAAAACCAAATGACATTATAAACTTGTATACAAATATTAGGGCCTAGGGCATATGGGCTCATTGCAAAGGCTAAGTTCTATTAGCTTAAAGGGACTTCCTCAAAGATTAGAATTCTACTTATTTATTAGAATATTTAATTTGTTGTTGAAATGAGAGACAAATAGATTAATAAAGAAGAAAGATAAGAGACTTTTATCGATGTTGATATTAACTTTAGCAACAGGATAATGTCCATTAAAATATATTTTACGTCTTCCTAATATGAACCTTATGTCTTATGATAAACTTTAGAGTGATTTCTCTAAACAATAAAAAGTAGGTCTAATTATCTTACTTTTTCACAAAGCTTTTTATTCTTAGAGTACTGTGGCAGGCGAGATGCCACTGTAACAGACTATACTTTTGAAACTCTAATTTTTTTGTATGCCAAAATTATATTTTTTGTCTAATTGCAGTTTATTTGTGACACTTGTCCCATGTGTGGCCCAAATTTTTTCTGTCCTGGGTCTCTTTTCTTCTTTTCTTTTTTCTGGCCATTTTTATCACTAAGTTGCATTTTTGTTTGTTTGTGCACTGTTTTGCAAAATTTTGTCTATCACTCAGTCCAGTGCTTGTCCCCACTGTCTAGGCTGTTAGTTTCCCAGTGGGGCAGATTTTTGGGGCGTAGGGTCTGGGCGGCATGCGCGCAGGTGTCGCCCCGGGCGCGGCTCGATTTTCCTATCCCCACCTTTGTACGCTCGGGCGCCGGTGTGGCGCATTGCTGATTTAACCTTGTTTTATTATGTTTTTAGTGGCGTTTCGTGAAGGAAATGTGATTTGTAACGTAAAATAGTATCTTCCACTTTTCATTTGAATAATTTTTTCTGTTTAAACGAAGTGTAAAATTCCCTACAAACGCGATACAATTTTTCAATTTTCAATTGCTCTTTTTTAAGCGAACTTATGTTAACTCGTCCTATGCCACTGGTAGTAGGATAAAAAGATGTGCTTCAGACATCGATTTTCAGGTACAGAAAAATATTTATTTTTAAGCGTGTGTATTTCTCCAGCTTATAAGTCGAGAGTAACTAACAAGTTCGCAATTTTTGTGTATTCCCAATTAAGCTATATTCGAGCTATGTAGGTGTTAGCTACTTTCGGGTAGCTAGCTACTGCTAATTGTTTATTCATTCGATTAAGATGAGTGCCGAAAATTGGACTTTCCAAGTCATATTGACTTGACTTTCGACTTTTTAATTCAAAATTGAACAAGTAAATTTGTATACGTATAATAGGGCGTACGTATATAGTTGTAGCACAAGGGGTCGGCAAACTCCGGCCCGCGGTCCAGATGCAGCCTGCGAGGCCTCTAGATCCGGCCCCCGGGCCCTTTGCAACTTCTATGTACAAGCCGGCCCGTCAAGGACTGCACATTAAAAAATATGTGGCCGAGGAAGTGGCCAGATGTATTTTAGAAAAAGTGGCCGAAGATAATTATTTTACCAAAGCGAATTTTTTTCTCACAAAAGGCCATAGCTAAGTAAAAATATTTGTTTTTAATGAGTGCAACGTGTAATGTAACACTTTAACCATGTACAATGAGCATATAGCATCGAAAATAATATGTGGCCGAGAGTAAATAATTCAATAGTACGTTCTAATTGTGGTAGTTGGGTACCACCGATTGATTATTGGCTCTTATGGTTTCTTAATAACATTACAGTTTCTGGACAATAAAATTATGCGTACCCTATTCTGGTCCCCGTTAGTCCACTCCCTGGCGCAAGTCATGACGTATTTCTGCCCTCTTCCTGTTCCCCTTTGCCCCATTTTCTGGCGCTATATGACCAAATTGTGTTTTCCTTTTGTTTTACTATGTATTTCTGCGGTAATTTTGTTGAATCCCCTTTTTGGCCTTTTGAGTTTTCGCCCTTCCCCAGTTTCTGGGCCTCGCAAGCCTTTTTGTGACCTGTTTCCTGTGTATTTATTCCCGCCCCTTGCGCCTGTCCTCCCCTCAGTTTTTTTTCTCCTCTCTCCCTCTCTCTTGCTCTTCCCCTTTCTTCTACTCTTTCCGACTCGCCCCTTAACTTAATAACGTTTAGTTAACGTAGTCTAATACTTGAAGGAAAGAAAACCTAACTTAGTTTTATTTAAGTAAGCCCGCACTGCGGCACCCCTGATTCATCTGTCGTCGGTGGTCTCTTATTTTACGCGCGTGAGGCCTAGTTTAATATTTTAGTTTTTTTGTACCAACTCGATAAGCAATAAACTTGCATTAATTTGTTGCAATCCGTTCTTCGATAAAAGCCATAGCTTAACTTAAGTCATTTGCCTGTGGGGCGTAAAATAACCTAGTCTCACCTCGAAGCAAGCTCTGAGACTTTTCAAACGTTCCGTAATACGCAAATTACGGTGGTGGCAGCGCTACTCTACTGTTAGTAACACAATAAGAATACGAGACACATTCAATTTACGGTGTCAGAGGACCCGCCATCTGAACGCTCGCACCAAACGAAGGCCGCTCGCCTACGACCAAAACTACCCTCTCCCCGGGATTGAGGACCCCGGCAGACGGAGTATCTATGAGTTGTTTTCATCGGGATCCATTCACGCAAACTTTCCGGATTTAATTCGTGCGAAATAACGACGGCGCCCAATCGAAGGCCCGAGCCGCTCAAATTCGACATTAGATCAAGTGAACACTGGACAATCCCGACCACCCCCAAGTCAAAATCGCCCCCACCTCATAATCTTAAATTTACAAAGAAACTCACAATGAACTGCAAAAAGAATACAAAGTTAACTACTATGGGCATAAAACTTTATAATATTCTCAAAAAAATTGCAGTCAAAAAGCAAGAAACTTGCTGAAAATAAAATCTACTTTACAAATTTGTTAATGTACTTGCGATTTAATTTGTGTTGACTTTTATCTGATCAAACTACTAAAATCATTTTCAAGCGTTACATCGCATTTACCGCTCAACTCTGCATATGCTCTGCTCTCGTGCTTTGCTTAGTTTCTTTGCAAATTGCAAGAACTTCTGCATTAACTATTGACTGCATTAACTATTGACCCAGACTACTGAAATTAGGCCCTAACAACATTGTGACTTGTGTATATATTTTTATATTTGTATATATTTATAGACTACTTACTTCTTAACATAGGCCTAGATCACAGTATTTATTCAATTCTTGCCCTTGAGCCTTACCTTTTCTTGTGCTTCATTTTATTTTTTTTCTTTGTAATTCAACATATTATTGTCTAATTATTATTGTGTCTGCTTTTTTAGTTTATTGTCTTGGTCTTTGTCTTATAATAATAGCCTTATTCTAAATCTTTGTAAACTAGGTCTGCTAGGTCTACAGTATAAATTAACATGGTCCCAGAAATTTTTTTGCTTAAATTTAGCCTTGTAAGAATCCATTTTGCTTTGATTTTTTTAAGAATGTTTCCCTGTAAATGTGGGAAAACATTTGAGCAAATGTCAGGTTTTGTCCACCATTCAAAGTACACCCCTTGTCTAGAAAAGCTTCAATTAGCAAACAGGTTTACTTGTCCCATTCAACATTGCAATTTAAGTAGTTCAACTAAAGCGGGTATACTTAAGAATTTATTAAGATTCCATAACAAGCCTTATGTAGCTGAAGAGACTGCCATTTTTTCAATTGAAGACAAACTAGATGACATTTCTGGCAAAATTAATTACTTAATAGACCCCAACTTTCCAAGGTCTATTAATGAAAAAAGTGATGCAACAAATGATTATGATGACATATCAACTAAAAATGATGAAATCATGGAGGGAGCTTATGGCTTCATTGATCAAAGTTCTTCTGAACTAAAAGAGGCTCTAAAGGAAAAGCTTGTACTTGATATAATTAAGTTTTTTTCTTTCTAATAGAGATCTGCATTGTTTACCTAATAGACTTAGTCTTTTCTTGACTGACAATGTAAAGGAAATTATTTCAACCTTTAGTAACTTGTATAATGTTATGGCTACTCAGTTTTTAAAAGAAAATAATATTTCAACTGATATTATAGAATCAACTAGTAACTTTTTGGACTTTGATTCCTTTTTTAACACTTGTTTTGATATTTTATTAAGTGATTATCAGCTTTTAAATTTTGTTAAAGCTAATTATCCTTTTGTAGAACCTGTTCAAACTTGTATTAACAATAAAAAAAAATTATTTACAGTCAGATGATCCTGAAGTTTCCATTAAAAATGGTTTTTATGCTTCTGGCCATCAAGGGCAAAGTGCGCAACCTTGATGCCTTTTTCGACTCAAATTGCCACGTTAGCATTGTGGCAGATGGTGACGTTTCAAGTTTCGACGGTTGTTGGAGTGGCGTGCGGGTGTCCACGACTAATATCAAGATGGAATCTGCTTTGGAGACAATTCTTTTGTACGTTCTAGCATTTCTGGCATTAAATTTAAAGCATGACCGCCGCACAGAAAACCTGCTGGAGACGGTTGAGATTTTTTTGAAGCTCCGGAATCCTAAGCGAGCCACCAATCAGTCAGTCAAGTTGACAGTGCAAGTTTTGCCCAGTAGTTTTTTGTGATCGACAATGAACTTGACAATGTGTCTCATCCTCCAATTGTGCTTCTCAGAAATTTCCCAGCCACCCAAATCTCCCATGACCAGCCACCAAAGTCTCCCCTATACTCAGCCATGCACCCAAATCTGCCGAAACCAGCCACCCAAGTCTCCCCTACTCAGCCACACAAACAGTTGCTCAGTTGCTCACATTTGCTCAGTTGCTTACCATTGCTCACATTTATTCACAATTTCTCACAATTACTCTATGTTCTGTTTTTTTGTCTCTTTAATAAAAAAATACAATTAAAGTGCTGGATAACTGAGACAATTATTCCACTATTCAATCAACGAAATGAATTATGAAATTTTTCTGGTCATATATAATATGCTTATATACTGCTTAATTACTTCTTTAATCTATAAATGCAGTACGATAACTGCAATGAGGGGTTTTATTTAAGGATTCCACGTTTACAGCGAGAAATTTATCGTAAAAGAGCCGAAAATAACACAAACACGAGAAATATGTGGCCGGCAAAATATGTGGCCAAAAAAGTAGCCAAAAAGTGGCCAAACGCAAGTAGCCTAAAAGTGGCCAAGAGTGTCCCACGTTCGGCCACTTAAAAAGTGGCCGGAAATGTGGCCGAACGTGGGACACTCTTGGCCACTTTTAGGCTACTTGCATTTGGCCACTTTTTGGCTATTTTTTCGGCCACATATTTTTTACAGTGTGTCCACGTCAAGTGTCCCAGGCACGCAGACAGTCCAGGAAGAGTAAGAACTGTTTGGGTGGGTGGGCTCAGCCCCTCTCTGTGATCCTTTCTCTTTCCCTTCTCTCCGTTCTCTCACACTGTTCTCTCTCACTCTGTTCTCTCTCACTCTGTTCTCTCTCACTCTGTTCACTCTCACTCTGGTCTCTCTCACTCTGTTCACTCTGTTCTCGCTGTTCTCTCTCACTCTGTTCACTCTCACTCTGGTCTCTCTCACTCTGTTCACTCTGTTCTCGCTGTTCTCTCTCACTCTGTTCACTCTGTTCTCGCTGTTCTCTCTCACTCTGTTCACTCTCACTCTGGTCTCTCTCACTCTGTTCACTCTGTTCTCGCTGTTTTCTCTCTACCCCTGTGTAGCAGCAGTAAACCCCGCAGATAAAAATCTATAGAAAGACGGACAGAAAATAGACAGATAGAACTAAAATCACAATGCAAACCATGAACTAAACCAAAACATGTCATCTGAAAATTGTACTGATTTGCATTAGGACATTATATTTGTCACGTTTAAATTGCTTCATATGTCCATCAAAAGCCTTAGTAGCTACTCTCATTTAATTTAGATGTACCTGATTTGGTTTTACCAAGTTTTTGTATATTTATTTGAAGCGTACAAAAAGTAAAATAAGATAAGCAAAAGCACAAACAAAGCAAGCTAGATTCCTTCAAATGAACAATGACTCAGTAGCAGATTTCGGGGGGCTAGTAAGAAACACAGCGAACACTCCCAGTGCACAGTCACTGCGAACCCTGGACATTGACAAGGCTTATATTCGTTATTTTGGGAGCCAGACTCCACACTGTAACGTTTCTGGCCTGGCCCACATGGGCAATAAATCACTTCTAAATAAAGAAGTTTGTGGAAACATTTCTACATATTTACGCATGGATCGAATGGATTCAATAGTCAAATAGGTACGCCATGTCTGTTGTGTAGTAGAATTGAGGCAGCGATTCAACAAAGCGAAACAAACTCACTTACTCACTCACTCTTGTTCACTCATTCTATTTCTCTTCCCATATAGACAGCTATTTTGAAAGCAACATTGATACATCACATCAATGAGACTTTTTTAGCACAGCAAATCTGCATACATTTGTGTATAAAAATATAATTCTCATTTTCGTTAGCGCTGTTTGTGCTACAGGCCATCTGGTCCTAAAGCTTCTGGGAGTTCTTTGCCTCATAAACTGAAGAGTTGTAGGTCTTTGTTCCAAATATGATATATGGAGAGCGGGAGACTGATTCAAGGAGATCTAAATATATAAGTTTTTTCTAGTTCAAGATTTCTTTGACTGATTATATCGTGACCTGAGCGGCGGACCCGCATTTTTTGGTTTATAGCCACAGACCATATAGAATATATGTACATATGGTTTATGTACATAAACCATATGTACATATGGTTTATGTGGCTATAATGGTCTATGGTTTATAGCCACAGACCATTCGTCATTTTCTTTTTTTTCTGTTTATAGCTGCCGCGGGCGTCAGCCAGGCAAGCTCTGGCAATGCGCGGTCTCTTGAAATATCCTAGTCAATCTGGACTTGCAACCAAATTCTGAGTGGGCTTTTTCCTCAAGCTGGGGCCTGGCAAACTGTGGGAAGGGATGCGGGTTGAGGAAAAGGCAATGCACCGACTAGCTATGCTGCATTTGCATATGCTATACGAAACTATAGCTTTTTCTTTTCGTAATTTTTTCTTTTGAAACGTGCAGGAGCAAACAACCCAGCAAGTTTAAACCTGGAGTATTTGTGAATAGAAGATGCATGGAGCATGGTCAATTCAAATGCAGTAGTAGCTAGCTACCTTAATAGCCAGACACAAATAACATACAGAAAATAACCTACGTAGAAATGCTTACAGGATTGATAGATAAAAAACATGTAGTTAGAGTTTATTGAGACAGCGGCTTCGGTCAGGTCGCTAGACTTGCTGGACGGGATCGCAGCGCTCGCAGCTTTAGCAATCCTGAACACTCTGCCGATTGAAGAAGCGACCTGTAGATGGATAAGGAGCAAAAGTCTATAGGCTATAAGTCTAAAACTATAGCCTAATATATAGTATATATTATTTCTTTCTTTCTAGATTTATTATCTTTTTTAAACTAACGCTCTATTTACAGAAAAATATGAATTAGAGAGACTTACATAAAGCACAGAAACGGCTAATCGTCTTGCCCTGTCATGGGAATGACGTTATAGAATTCGCCGTCAGCTTCAGAAGCCGCTAGTGTAATATTCTTCGGAAGCAACCAACATTTCCGCTCTGGACGGCCAGTTGCGATTTCGGATGTAACCTGATAAATCCCAATCCCAAGTTCCAGTGAATTGAAGGGATAGGTGTACAGATTATCGCATGCCTGAAGCACTCGGCCAGTCACCATGCCATCGGATTTTACTTCATCGATAAGAATAAAAGTTGTCCCAATGATGCAACAATTGTTTCCCTTCTTCGTGCTAAATTCCAGAGTCGTTTTAGTAGGCTCTCTGAGATACATGTTCCGTACTTTTAAAACTTGCCGGACTGAATGAGCAGCAAGATGCCTGGTGACTTTGACCTTTCGCTTGATGGCTCCCAAAAAGTTTTCATATGCAAAAGTACTGAAATTGTTTAAATTACCCAGTCTTCTAACAAACTGGTCAAGATGAAGAAGTGCGTGGATGTTATAACTAATTGACTTCTGTCCAAACAGTTTCGACATCTGCTCAACAAATACCTCGATGCAGCTTTTTGCAGAATCCCACATATTTGCATGTCTTTCCGTTGAATAGCAGTATACGGCGAAGTGCAGGAGGAGAAAATTGTTGTAGAATTTTTCTTTAAGATATCCCTTGAATATCACAGGGCCTAAATATAGGATAAATTGTCTAAACTCCGTCGCCAATTAAGCACTTATCAATACGGCGTGGTCTTCTCTGGAAGTTTGATGGCGTCCAGCTGGCAATTGCGGCAATGTAGTCAGACAAAGGCTTCATATGCCTGCGACCGAAGCGACAGCCTCCTTCTCCAAAGTAATAGTGCATTAGCTTTCTTACTGCTCCCAGACAAACAGCATGTTGAAAGTCTAACGGAAAACAGTTGACGAAGTCTATGTTGGGCAAGCACAGAAGTGGTGATTTGAGGATTGCACCTGTAGCATCTCTTTTTAGATTGTCCTCTAATAGGGAGCGATAATCTTTTCTGCATCTACTCTGATTAACGGTTACAGAAAAAGTTACTCTCCCTTCAGCACGAGAACCCACAGCTTGACAATAACTACACCCCGAGTAGCTTGTGTGACCCATTGTACACATCAAAAAGCTACGCGCAGGTGTATCAACAACAAAATAAATTGTGGAGAACATTATGCTGACTTTCTCGTTGATTTTCACTGGACCAGATAGAAATCTTTTCGCTTCTTTGCAAAACTGTTGCAGGTACTCTTGTAATGGAGGCTTTCCAGAGCCGGCCCATACAGCCACTGGAAACGGCTTTGCGAATGCGGATGGAATCTTCATAAGCAATGGCCACAGACCAAAGAGACTGGATCTATATAGTGGAATTCCATCACTGTTTAAAAATGCGTCGAATTTGTACACCTTTGTTGGACCTTGATGCTGCAAATTTTCTGGTCGAAGGGTCAACAAATTTTTTGAAAGCAGCAGTTGCAGATTCTCTAGAATGGACACATAGCGAAAGTGCCCATCTCCCATGGCCAACAAGTCCCCAGTAGGACAGTCTTCTCTAGCCAGTCGTTTGATCTTGGTTACGGACTTTGAGATAGGCAAACCAATGTCGCATAATCCGGCTAACAGAAAAGCCATGGCATCACGAGAAATGTTGTAGGTCGTGAAGAAAAGCACAAGCAGTGCCTCCAGCTTCTCTTCCAATGGCCAATTATCCTCATCCTTGTCGTTCTCCATGTCTTTGTCACTTTCACTTATCGACTGCAAGTCGTCGAACTCTACACCACCGAAATCTTCTTCATTGTCTCCTTTAACTTCCTGGACACTGGGCTCAATAGAGGCATCCTCTAGTGTTTTGCAGTCTACGTCACAGTCATCGCAGTCATCATCTTTAAATAATGCTAGCAAACGCTTGCTCGTCAATCGTCTCACTTTCCAAGAAGCCATCAATGATGTGGCCAAAATCGAATGATAAATTAAGTGAAAGTAAATTATGGCTTTAGTAAAAATGCAATCAAGCAATCAACTATAAATCAACTACAACTATCTAACGGTCAAGCTAACTCTCAAGAATTATTCATTGGCATTGGTTGCGGAATATTCACAACCGACCAATGAGAGGGCAGAAGAATTCGCTTCCCAATTCTCCCCCTAGCAAAATATATTTTCAGTCCCACTCCACCACCAAATAGTAAGCTTTGATTTTCATGTTGTTCACTGAGTCGCAAATAGGCGTTTAAAATTTTATATTTCCATAATCAGATTTTTTCAAAATTTGCCTCATGAAATTTCTAGTAATTTTCGAAGCCGACAGGCAGGTTATTGAAGTGACAGAAGCAGAGGTACAGCTACTTCCTTGTGTATTAAAAAATCTATTGGTAGCCGAATTGCTACTCTTGAAGGACAGTGAAGAGAGGTGGCACTGCGAAGCGAAGTACGAGGGAAAGTTCTTCACAGCTGAAGTCCGTCAGGTCAGTTGCTTTTTTACTTTCAATTTCATCTCCTCATCACAGTTTGTTGATATCTGTCTCATATCATCTCCATCTTATCAGACAGCAGTCAGTCAGAAATTTATTTTTTAAAATGAAAAACTTACAGGTGATTCTGCACAACTATCTGGAGCCTCCGAGCCTACGCTTTGCCCGAGACCTCATGTCCAGAAAGCGGACAATCGCCGAAGTCATCCGCCATATTAGACCAAGAATATTCTCGGCTGATGACATGCAACAAGCATGACATAGCTTTCAATGTGCAGTGAGTTAATACATTTTTTCTTAATTTGTAAACCTCCCTCACTCTGACCCTCTTCAGCTCTCCCTCTCAGAGACAAGAAGTTAAAGATATTGCAGTGCTGTGTTGCAGTCTGCAGACTGAAAAGCTAGTGCACTTTATTCTCTAATTTTATCTAAATTAACAGGACATGTCCTTCGGTTCCGCTTTCGACATGGATCACTTCTTCAATGGTCGGAAAGAAGCAGCCGTACAGTTGCTTCCGTTGCAGCTACCTGACCAAGCTATGCCTGAGACGGTAGCAAAACTTTGTCCACTGCCAGCTGCTGCAACATCACCAGCTGCATCCACCATCCCGAAACCTGCTAACAATGCATCAGTAGCAGGAGCAGCGCTCGCAAAATTGGCGGCAGCTAAGGCGGCAGCCATTGCAGCGGCTGCAGCAGCAGCAGTAGCCGCGAAACTACCGAATGTGTCACACGACCACACCTCAAGAACCGCAGTTACGAAGCCCTGCAGCGCCAAACCCGCAACAGCCCGGATGCCACGCCCGCCGTCAACCAACCTGGATGCCAGAAAGACGCCCTTCGCCCGCACCGTGGCTGCTGGCGCCGCGCCGCCTTCGAGCTTGAGTGCGCCGCCGCCCTGGACCAGTTCCCACGCGCCCTGCCGCCTCTCGGCGTTGAGCCCTGGAGAACCACCGGCGCCAGCGACATCATCTTCGACCTTCGAGCCAGCCTCAGGACCCACCGCGACATGCCGCCAGACATCAGAGCCCACCACGCGACTGACATCATCGCGACTCTCTGCGAGTCCAACACAATCTGGACCGACGGTTCCGTAACGGAAGGCTAAAAGAATGGTGGCGGGGCCGCTATCATTGTGCGCAACGAGAACAACAATGTCGAACTTCCGGCCGCCGCAGGCGCCCTCTGCAGCAGTTACACCGCCGAACTCGTTGCCATCCACGAGGCGCTCAAATACCTGCAAGCTGACCGCGCTGCCGAGCCGCACTGGATCGCCACCGACAGCCTCAGCACCCTCACCGCCCTGCTCGCCGGTCCATCGACCAGACCGATCCGACTGCAGCAGCTTGCTGGGACTCGATCATGAGCCTGAAGGCCGACGGTCGCCCCCCTCCTTCGCCTGGGTCCCCGCACATTGCGGAATCGCCGGCAACGAGGCGGCGGATCAGGCGGCTTCCCGTGCCGCCCAACTAGACCAACGCCACGTCGAGCTTCCACTCAGCACCGCCAAAGCCGCCGCCCGGCGCAGCCGCAGGTCCCTCGATCTTGCGGTCGTGGGCGCCTTTAAGCAGCCACCCGCCACCATGACCCGGCAGCGCCAAGTCCTCCTCAATCAGCTGCGAGCCGGAGCCAGCACCATCAACAACAGCTCACTCCATCAGATGGGCCTCACCGAGACAGCCAACTGCCCTGACTGCGGCGAACTCGACACAGTCAGGCACATCCTGCTCGCCTGCCCTCGCGGGGACCGCTACCGCGCCCTGCACGGCATCCGCGCGGCCGAGGACTTGTTGGAGTCCCCAACCGCCCTTTTCGGCCTCCTGCGTAGCATGGGGCGCATGCCCCCGTCCATTTCGGCTAACCCCGACCCAGACGAGCCCTGAAGAAGAAGAAGAAGAAGCAGCAGTAGCGAAAGCAGCAGCAGAAGTGGAAGCGGAAATGGCAGCGGAAGCGGAAGCAGCAGCGGCAGCTCAAGATGGCACGGCTGCGGCGGCGCCAGTGAACTTTGGGCGCTTCTCTGGTAAGGCCGTCAAAGGCCTTGAACAGCAAATTCAGTCCCTACTAGATTTTCCACTGGAAAGCAATCGCGGCATCTTGTTTGTTGCTCTGTCAGTCCTTCGCGAGACTGCCCTGAAGTTCCAACAGATGGAAGCCCGGCAGAACCGATGTTTAGCCGAGCTGTCCACTGTCAAAGAAGAGCTGCAGCTGCTGCGGCTGACTATAACCCGGGGCCAGCAGCCAACAGAAGAGGAAATAAAGTTCTGGCCCATCGCTTCATGGGAAGCATATGTTCAGTACGCTCAGAATGCGCCTGCAGAGTGGACGTTAGAGTTGGTGAGTACATTACTTATAAAGTAATAAATTTTAATTCCGTTTCGTACTTCATCAGAAATCAACCACTCAAAACCAACAGAAAAAAGTGCTGCCGAGCCGAAAAATGAGGACTGCCGCAGATACGATACGATACGATGCGACTGCGGAGATGCAGGCTGCAGTCAATTTCAGCGGACAAGGCCTGCGGGCTAAGTGCAGGGAGGCTGGCGTGCTGACTGAGCTGTCCGACTCAGCCCTTGGGTTCAAGTTCGTTATGCTGCAACATGTTCAAGGTAAGAAGCGGCCCGAATTCTGTTACTTTTGTTATTGAATTTCTTCAAAATAGTTTTATTTAGTGTAATTAAATCAGGTACTCAGCTAGGATTTATTGAATGAACAATATTAAAAAATACTGAATTTCGCCAAAGTTTGACGTGTAGGAAATCCTAACCGAAATAGTCTACTATTAGCAGTAGCAACAACTTGTTCAAGTTATTCTTTCACATAAAAATCACTCAGATGTTGCCACGAGCATTTACGGCGTCTCGATGGAGGCAGGCACTTTGACACTGCTTTTCGTGAGCAATGCCTGCCGCAAGATTCTGCATCGAGGCGTTGACTGATTGTCAAAGAAGTCCCATTGACGGCAGTCCGACAATCCAACTGACGGTCCCTCTGCATCTGCGACTGCTTCCAGTTCAAATGTCGGAAGTTCATCCATCAGCCGCCTGCGTCTGCTAAGCAAGACGAATTCGCCGCGCTAATTGCTTGATGGCTGTCGCGGCGTCTGCCTCTCCGACGGCTTCAGTGATGCTAGCCAACACAAGTTCGCCAGTTGGCTCCGCTTCACACACAGCCGAAGAGACCTGGCTCACAGCTCGCCAGTTGTCCGCCGCAAAAAAGACTTTCTTTGCACCGACCTCACCGAAGTGAATATGAACTGATGGAGTTGTCGGATGACAAGGCTTTGGACATTATGAACGAATTTAGTGGTCTTTAAAAGCCAGCATTCTCTTCCTTTATGTAAATATCTCTATATTTGTTCGACTATTTTTTTGCTTATTTTTATTTCCATTGAAATTTTGAAATTTGTACAGCAACAACATTATACTATTTATTCAAATCATTTCGGTTGCTATCTTGCATTTGCATTGCAGTGCATACTATGTATGTTATACGATAATGTTTTTAATGATAATTTACATGAATTCATCAGCAAACTAATTCAGACCAATAAATATGAAGCTAAATTTATATCTACACAGAGATTGGAAGCTAAGAAATAGTTTATATTTTTGTCTATCTTTGATATGAAATTCATATATTGAAAGGATGGACGCTTAATTTGTACGAGTATATACTAACTCGAAGTGCATGGGTGGGAATGGAGCAGGATGGCGAGCTGCTGGTGGGAATTTCTACAGCATAAAATATTTAAACGCGAATGACGAACAACATACGGCACACCCTACTTATAGTAGAGTAAAGGAATTTATCTTCATTTTTTTTCTAGAAAGCGCCTGGCGCTATCCGGGGCGCCATCGTG
>NIVC01004199.1:0-55705 GCA_002269645.1 Macrostomum lignano | reverse complement strand
TTAAATGACGCTTCTATGATTGTTTACATGACGCTTCTATGATTTTTTACATGACGCTTCTATGATTTTTACATGACGCTTCTATGATTTTTAATGACGCTTCTATGATTTTTAATTGACGCTTCTATGATTTTTACATGACGCTTCTATGATTTTTTAAATGACGCTTCTATGATTGTTTACATGACGCTTCTATGATTTTTAAATGACGCTTCTATGATTGTTTACATGACGCTTTCATGATTGTTTACATGACGCTTCTATGATTGTTTACATGACGCTTTATGATTGTTTACATGACGCTTCTATGATTGTTTACATGACGCTTCTATGATTGTTTACATGACGCTTCTATGATTTTTACATGACGCTTCTATGATTGTTTACATGACGCTTCTATAATTTTTTATGACGCTTCTATGATTTTTTACATGACGCTTCTATGATTTTTAATGACGCTTCTATGATTTTTTTATGACGCTTCTATGATTGTTTACATGACGCTTCTATGATTTTTTACATGACGCTTCTATGATTTTTACATGACGCTTCTATGATTTTTTAATGACGCTTCTATGATTTTTACATGACGCTTCTATGATTTTTTAATGACGCTTCTATGATTTTTACATGACGCTTCTATGATTTTTTACATGACGCTTCTATGATTTTTTACATGACGCTTCTATGATTTTTATATGACGCTTCTATGATTTTTTACATGACGCTTCTATGATTTTTACATGACGCTTCTATGATTTTTAATGACGCTTCTATGATTTTTACATGACGCTTCTATGATTTTTACATGACGCTTCTATGATTTTTACATGACGCTTCTATGATTTTTACATGACGCTTCTATGATTTTTAATGACGCTTCTATGATTTTTACATGACGCTTCTATGATTTTTAATGACGCTTCTATGATTTTTTACATGACGCTTCTATGATTGTTTACATGACGCTTCTATGATTTTTTAATGACGCTTCTATGATTGTTTACATGACGCTTCTATGATTTTTAAATGACGCTTCTATGATTTTTACATGACGCTTCTATGATTTTTAAATGACGCTTCTATGATTTTAATGACGCTTCTATGATTGTTTACATGACGCTTCTATGATTTTTTAATGACGCTTCTATGATTTTTACATGACGCTTCTATGATTTTTTAATGACGCTTCTATGATTGTTTACATGACGCTTCTATGATTTTTAATGACGCTTCTATGATTTTTACATGACGCTTCTATGATTGTTTACATGACGCTTCTATGATTTTTTAATGACGCTTCTATGATTGTTTACATGACGCTTCTATGATTTTTACATGACGCTTCTATGATTTTTTACATGACGCTTCTATGATTTTTACATGACGCTTCTATGATTTTTTAATGACGCTTCTATGATTTTTACATGACGCTTCTATGATTTTTTAATGACGCTTCTATGATTGTTTACATGACGCTTCTATGATTTTTAATGACGCTTCTATGATTTTTACATGACGCTTCTATGATTTTTACATGACGCTTCTATGATTTTTACATGACGCTTCTATGATTTTTACATGACGCTTCTATGATTTTTAATGACGCTTCTATGATTGTTTACATGACGCTTCTATGATTTTTTAAATGACGCTTCTATGATTGTTTACATGACGCTTCTATGATTTTTAAATGACGCTTCTATGATTTTTACATGACGCTTCTATGATTTTTAATGACGCTTCTATGATTTTTACATGACGCTTCTATGATTTTTACATGACGCTTCTATGATTTTTACATGACGCTTCTATGATTTTTACATGACGCTTCTATGATTTTTTACATGACGCTTCTATGATTTTTTACATGACGCTTCTATGATTTTTATATGACGCTTCTATGATTTTTTACATGACGCTTCTATGATTTTTAATGACGCTTCTATGATTTTTACATGACGCTTCTATGATTGTTTAATGACGCTTCTATGATTTTTACATGACGCTTCTATGATTTTTACATGACGCTTCTATGATTTTTTACATGACGCTTCTATGATTTTTACATGACGCTTCTATGATTTTTAATGACGCTTCTATGATTTTTTACATGACGCTTCTATGATTTTTAATGACGCTTCTATGATTGTTTACATGACGCTTCTATGATTGTTTACATGACGCTTCTATGATTTTTACATGACGCTTCTATGATTTTTAATGACGCTTCTATGATTTTTTACATGACGCTTCTATGATTTTTACATGACGCTTCTATGATTTTTACATGACGCTTCTATGATTTTTACATGACGCTTCTATGATTGTTTACATGACGCTTCTATGATTTTTTACATGACGCTTCTATGATTTTTAACATGACGCTTCTATGATTTTTAATGACGCTTCTATGATTTTTACATGACGCTTCTATGATTTTTAATGACGCTTCTATGATTTTTACATGACGCTTCTATGATTTTTTACATGACGCTTCTATGATTTTTACATGACGCTTCTATGATTTTTACATGACGCTTCTATGATTTTTTAATGACGCTTCTATGATTTTTACATGACGCTTCTATGATTTTTTAATGACGCTTCTATGATTGTTTACATGACGCTTCTATGATTTTTACATGACGCTTCTATGATTTTTTAATGACGCTTCTATGATTTTTACATGACGCTTCTATGATTTTTTAATGACGCTTCTATGATTTTTACATGACGCTTCTATGATTGTTTACATGACGCTTCTATGATTTTTTGCATGACGCTTCTATGATTTGTTTAATGACGCTTCTATGATTTTTATGACGCTTCTATGATTTTTTAAATGACGCTTCTATGATTGTTTACATGACGCTTCTATGATTTTTACATGACGCTTCTATGATTTTTACATGACGCTTCTATGATTTTTAATGACGCTTCTATGATTTTTTAATGACGCTTCTATGATTTTTACATGACGCTTCTATGATTTTTAATGACGCTTCTATGATTTTTACATGACGCTTCTATGATTTTTAAATGACGCTTCTATGATTGTTTACATGACGCTTCTATGATTTTTAAATGACGCTTCTATGATTTTTACATGACGCTTCTATGATTTTTACATGACGCTTCTATGATTGTTTACATGACGCTTCTATGATTTTTACATGACGCTTCTATGATTTTTTACATGACGCTTCTATGATTTTTACATGACGCTTCTATGATTTTTAATGACGCTTCTATGATTTTTACATGACGCTTCTATGATTTTTAATGACGCTTCTATGATTTTTACATGACGCTTCTATGATTTTTTAATGACGCTTCTATGATTTTTAATGACGCTTCTATGATTTTTACATGACGCTTCTATGATTTTTACATGACGCTTCTATGATTTTTACATGACGCTTCTATGATTGTTTACATGACGCTTCTATGATTTTTATGACGCTTCTATGATTTTTACATGACGCTTCTATGATTTTTACATGACGCTTCTATGATTTTTACATGACGCTTCTATGATTTTTACATGACGCTTCTATGATTTTTACATGACGCTTCTATGATTTTTTAATGACGCTTCTATGATTTTTATATGACGCTTCTATGATTTTTACATGACGCTTCTATGATTTTTATATGACGCTTCTATGATTTTTACATGACGCTTCTATGATTGTTTACATGACGCTTCTATGATTTTTTACATGACGCTTCTATGATTGTTTACATGACGCTTCTATGATTTTTTAATGACGCTTCTATGATTTTTACATGACGCTTCTATGATTTTTAATGACGCTTCTATGATTGTTTACATGACGCTTCTATGATTTTTACATGACGCTTCTATGATTTTTTAATGACGCTTCTATGATTGTTTACATGACGCTTCTATGATTTTTTAAATGACGCTTCTATGATTGTTTACATGACGCTTCTATGATTTTTACATGACGCTTCTATGATTGTTTACATGACGCTTCTATGATTGTTTACATGACGCTTCTATGATTGTTTACATGACGCTTCTATGATTTTTACATGACGCTTCTATGATTTTTTATGACGCTTCTATGATTTTTTACATGACGCTTCTATGATTGTTTACATGACGCTTCTATGATTTTTTACATGACGCTTCTATGATTGTTTACATGACGCTTCTATGATTTTTTAATGACGCTTCTATGATTGTTTACATGACGCTTCTATGATTTTTTAACATGACGCTTCTATGATTTTTACATGACGCTTCTATGATTTTTACATGACGCTTCTATGATTTTTAAATGACGCTTCTATGATTGTTTACATGACGCTTCTATGATTTTTAATGACGCTTCTATGATTGTTTACATGACGCTTCTATGATTGTTTACATGACGCTTCTATGATTTTTTACATGACGCTTCTATGATTGTTTACATGACGCTTCTATGATTTTTATATGACGCTTCTATGATTTTTACATGACGCTTCTATGATTTTTAAATGACGCTTCTATGATTGTTTACATGACGCTTCTATGATTTTTACATGACGCTTCTATGATTGTTTACATGACGCTTCTATGATTTTTAATGACGCTTCTATGATTTTTTACATGACGCTTCTATGATTGTTTACATGACGCTTCTATGATTTTTTACATGACGCTTCTATGATTGTTTACATGACGCTTCTATGATTTTTTAATGACGCTTCTATGATTGTTTACATGACGCTTCTATGATTTTTTAATGACGCTTCTATGATTGTTTACATGACGCTTCTATGATTGTTTACATGACGCTTCTATGATTTTTACATGACGCTTCTATGATTGTTTACATGACGCTTCTATGATTTTTATATGACGCTTCTATGATTTTTACATGACGCTTCTATGATTTTTAATGACGCTTCTATGATTTTTATATGACGCTTCTATGATTTTTTACATGACGCTTCTATGATTTTTATATGACGCTTCTATGATTTTTTACATGACGCTTCTATGATTGTTTACATGACGCTTCTATGATTGTTTACATGACGCTTCTATGATTGTTTACATGACGCTTCTATGATTTTTTAATGACGCTTCTATGATTGTTTACATGACGCTTCTATGATTTTTTAATGACGCTTCTATGATTGTTTACATGACGCTTCTATGATTTTTACATGACGCTTCTATGATTTTTAAATGACGCTTCTATGATTGTTTACATGACGCTTCTATGATTTTTACATGACGCTTCTATGATTGTTTACATGACGCTTCTATGATTTTTTAATGACGCTTCTATGATTTTTACATGACGCTTCTATGATTTTTAAATGACGCTTCTATGATTTTTACATGACGCTTCTATGATTTTTACATGACGCTTCTATGATTTTTTAAATGACGCTTCTATGATTTTTAATGACGCTTCTATGATTTTTTAAATGACGCTTCTATGATTGTTTACATGACACTTCTATGATTGTTTAAATGACGCTTCTATGATTTTTTAAATGACGCTTCTATGATTGTTTACATGACGCTTCTATGATTTTTAAATGACGCTTCTATGATTGTTTACATGACGCTTCTATGATTTTTAAATGACGCTTCTATGATTGTTTACATGACGCTTCTATGATTGTTTACATGACGCTTCTATGATCTTTTAAATGACGCTTCTATGATTGTTTACATGACGCTTCTATGATTTTTAAATGACGCTTCTATGATTGTTTACATGACGCTTCTATGATTTTTAATGACGCTTCTATGATTTTTTAAATGACGCTTCTATGATTTTTAATGACGCTTCTATGATTTTTTAATGACGCTTCTATGATTGTTTACATGACGCTTCTATGATTTTACATGACGCTTCTATGATTTTTTACATGACGCTTCTATGATTGTTTACATGACGCTTCTATGATTTTTATATGACGCTTCTATTTTTTACATGACGCTTCTATGATTTTTAATGACGCTTCTATGATTGTTTACATGACGCTTCTATGATTTTTTAAATGACGCTTCTATGATTGTTTACATGACGCTTCTATGATTTTTTAATGACGCTTCTATGATTTTTTACATGACGCTTCTATGATTGTTTACATGACGCTTCTATGATTTTTTACATGACGCTTCTATGATTGTTTACATGACGCTTCTATGATTTTTTAATGACGCTTCTATGATTTTTAATGACGCTTCTATGATTTTTTAATGACGCTTCTATGATTGTTTACATGACGCTTCTATGATTTTTAATGACGCTTCTATGATTGTTTACATGACGCTTCTATGATTTTTAATGACGCTTCTATGATTGTTTACATGACGCTTCTATGATTGTTTACATGACGCTTCTATGATTGTTTACATGACGCTTCTATGATTGTTACATGACGCTTCTATGATTTTTTACATGACGCTTCTATGATTGTTTACATGACGCTTCTATGATTTTTATATGACGCTTCTATGATTTTTTACATGACGCTTCTATGATTTTTAATGACGCTTCTATGATTTTTATATGACGCTTCTATGATTGTTTACATGACGCTTCTATGATTTTTAATGACGCTTCTATGATTTTTAATGACGCTTCTATGATTTTTTACATGACGCTTCTATGATTGTTTACATGACGCTTCTATGATTTTTTAAATGACGCTTCTATGATTGTTTACATGACGCTTCTATGATTGTTTACATGACGCTTCTATGATTGTTTACATGACGCTTTATGATTGTTACATGACGCTTCTATGATTTTTTACATGACGCTTCTATGATTTTTATATGACGCTTCAATGATTTTTATATGACGCTTCTATGATTTTTTACATGACGCTTCTATGATTGTTTACATGACGCTTCTATGATTTTTTACATGACGCTTCTATGATTGTTTACATGACGCTTCTATGATTTTTTAATGACGCTTCTATGATTTTTAATGACGCTTCTATGATTTTTTAATGACGCTTCTATGATTGTTTACATGACGCTTCTATGATTGTTTAATGACGCTTCTATGATTTTTTAAATGACGCTTCTATGATTGTTTACATGACGCTTCTATAATTTTTTAAATGACGCTTCTATGATTGTTTACATGACGCTTCTATGATTTTTATATGACGCTTCTATGATTGTTTACATGACGCTTCTATGATTGTTTACATGACGCTTCTATGATTTTTTACATGACGCTTCTATGATTTTTTTAATGACGCTTCTATGATTTTTATATGACGCTTCTATGATTTTTTACATGACGCTTCTATGATTGTTTACATGACGCTTCTATGATTTTTTACATGACGCTTCTATGATTGTTTACATGACGCTTCTATGATTTTTTAATGACGCTTCTATGATTTTTTAATGACGCTTCTATGATTGTTTACATGACGCTTCTATGATTTTTAATGACGCTTCTATGATTGTTTACATGACGCTTCTATGATTTTTTAATGACGCTTCTATGATTTTTTAATGACGCTTCTATGATTGTTTACATGACGCTTCTATGATTTTTTAATGACGCTTCTATGATTTTTTACATGACGCTTCTATGATTTTTAAATGACGCTTCTATGATTGTTTACATGACGCTTCTATGATTGTTTACATGACGCTTCTATGATTTTTTAAATGACGCTTCTATGATTTTTAATGACGCTTCTATGATTTTTTAAATGACGCTTCTATGATTGTTTACATGACGCTTCTATGATTTTTTAATGACGCTTCTATGATTGTTTACATGACGCTTCTATGATTTTTAATGACGCTTCTATGATTGTTTACATGACGCTTCTATGATTGTTTACATGACGCTTCTATGATTGTTTACATGACGCTTTATGATTGTTACATGACGCTTCTATGATTTTTACATGACGCTTCTATGATTGTTTACATGACGCTTCTATGATTTTTATATGACGCTTCTATGATTTTTTACATGACGCTTCTATGATTTTTTAAATGATGCTTCTATGATTTTTATATGACGCTTCTACGATTTTTTAAATGACGCTTCTATGATTTTTATATGACGCTTCTACGATTTTTACATGACGCTTCTATGATTGTTTACATGACGCTTCTATGATTGTTTACGTGACGCTTCTATGATTGTTTACATGACGCTTCTATGATTTTTTAAATGACGCTTCTATGATTGTTTACATGACGCTTCTATGATTTTTATATGACGCTTCTATGATTTTTTACATGACGCTTCTATGATTTTTAAATGACGCTTCTATGATTTTTATATGACGCTTCTATGATTTTTTAATGACGCTTCTATGATTTTTATATGACGCTTCTATGATTTTTTACATGACGCTTCTATGATTGTTTACATGACGCTTCTATGATTTTTTACATGACGCTTCTATGATTGTTTACATGACGCTTCTATGATTTTTTAAATGACGCTTCTATGATTGTTTACATGACGCTTCTATGATTTTTTAATGACGCTTCTATGATTGTTTACATGACGCTTCTATGATTTTTTAAATGACGCTTCTATGATTTTTTAATGACGCTTCTATGATTGTTTACATGACGCTTCTATGATTTTTTAAATGACGCTTCTATGATTGTTTACATGACGCTTCTATGATTTTTAAATGACGCTTCTATGATTGTTTACATGACGCTTTATGATTGTTTACATGACGCTTCTATGATTTTTTACATGACGCTTCTATGATTTTTAATGACGCTTCTATGATTTTTATATGACGCTTCTATGATTTTTACATGACGCTTCTATGATTGTTTACATGACGCTTCTATGATTTTTTACATGACGCTTCTATGATTGTTTACATGACGCTTCTATGATTTTTTAAATGACGCTTCTATGATTGTTTACATGACGCTTCTATGATTTTTTAAATGACGCTTCTATGATTGTTTACATGACGCTTCTATGATTTTTTAAATGACGCTTCTATGATTTTTAAATGACGCTTCTATGATTGTTTACATGACGCTTCTATGATTTTTTAAATGACGCTTCTATGATTGTTTACATGACGCTTTATGATTGTTACATGACGCTTCTATGATTTTTTACATGACGCTTCTATGATTGTTTACATGACGCTTCTATGATTTTTATATGACGCTTCTATGATTTTTTACATGACGCTTCTATGATTTTTTAAATGACGCTTCTATGATTGTTTACATGACGCTTCTATGATTTTTTAAATGACGCTTCTATGATTGTTTACATGACGCTTCTATGATTTTTTAAATGACGCTTCTATGATTTTTTACATGACGCTTCTATGATTGTTTACATGACGCTTCTATGATTTTTTACATGACGCTTCTATGATTGTTTACATGACGCTTCTATGATTTTTTAAATGACGCTTCTATGATTGTTTACATGACGCTTCTATGATTTTTTAAATGACGCTTCTATGATTGTTTACATGACGCTTTATGATTGTTCACATGACGCTTCTATAATTTTTTACATGACGCTTCTATGATTGTTTACATGACGCTTCTATGATTTTTATATGACGCTTCTACGATTTTTTACATGACGCTTCTATGATTTTTAAATGACGCTTCTATGATTTTTAAATGACGCTTCTATGATTTTTTAAATGACGCTTCTATGATTTTTATATGACGCTTCTACGATTTTTTACATGACGCTTCTATGATTGTTTACATGACGCTTCTATGATTGTTTACATGACGCTTCTATGATTGTTTACATGACGCTTCTATGATTTTTTAAATGACGCTTCTATGATTGTTTACATGACGCTTCTATGATTTTTTAAATGACGCTTCTATGATTGTTTACATGACGCTTCTATGATTTTTTAAATGACGCTTCTATGATTTTTTAAATGACGCTTCTATGATTGTTTACATGACGCTTCTATGATTTTTTACATGACGCTTCTATGATTGTTTACATGACGCTTCTATGATTTTTTAAATGACGCTTCTATGATTGTTTACATGACGCTTCTATGATTTTTAAATGACGCTTCTATGATTGTTTACATGACGCTTCTATGATTTTTTAAATGACGCTTCTATGATTTTTAATACGCTTCTATGATTTTTAAATGACGCTTCTATGATTTTTTAAATGACGCTTCTATGATTGTTTACATGACGCTTTATGATTGTTACATGACGCTTCTATGATTTTTTACATGACGCTTCTATGATTGTTTACATGACGCTTCTATGATTTTTATATGACGCTTCTATGATTTTTTACATGACGCTTCTATGATTTTTTAATGACGCTTCTATGATTGTTTACATGACGCTTCTATGATTTTTTAAATGACGCTTCTATGATTGTTTACATGACGCTTCTATGATTTTTTAAATGACGCTTCTATGATTTTTTACATGACGCTTCTATGATTGTTTACATGACGCTTCTATGATTTTTTACATGACGCTTCTATGATTGTTTACATGACGCTTCTATGATTTTTTAAATGACGCTTCTATGATTGTTTACATGACGCTTCTATGATTTTTAAATGACGCTTCTATGATTGTTTACATGACGCTTCTATGATTTTTTAAATGACGCTTCTATGATTGTTTAAATGACGCTTCTATGATTGTTTACATGACGCTTCTATGATTTTTTAAATGACGCTTCTATGATTGTTTACATGACGCTTCTATGATTTTTAAATGACGCTTCTTTGATTGTTTACATGGCGCTTTTATGATTGTTTACATGACGCTTCTATGATTGTTTACATGACGCTTTTATGATTGTTTACATGACGCTTCTATAATTTTTTACATGACGCTTCTATGATTGTTTACATGACGCTTCTATGATTTTTATATGACGCTTCTACGATTTTTTACATGACGCTTCTATGATTTTTTAAATGACGCTTCTATGATTTTTATATGACGCTTCTATGATTGTTTACATGACGCTTCTATGATTTTTTAAATACGCTTCTATGATTTTTAATGACGCTTCTATGATTTTTTACATGACGCTTCTATGATTGTTTACATGACGCTTCTATGATTTTTTAAATGACGCTTCTATGATTGTTTACATGACGCTTCTATGATTGTTTACATGACGCTTCTATGATTGTTTACATGACGCTTTTATGATTGTTCACATGACGCTTCTATAATTTTTTACATGACGCTTCTATGATTTTTATATGACGCTTCTATGATTTTTATATGACGCTTCTACGATTTTTTACATGACGCTTCTATGATTGTTTACATGACGCTTCTATGATTTTTTACATGACGCTTCTATGATTGTTTACATGACGCTTCTATGATTTTTTAAATTACGCTTCTATGATTTTTAAATGACGCTTCTATGATTTTTTAAATGACGCTTCTATGATTGTTTACATGACGCTTCTATGATTTTTTAAATGACGCTTCTATGATTTTTTAAATGACGCTTCTATGATTGTTTACATGACGCTTCTATGATTTTTTAAATGACGCTTCTATGATTGTTTACATGACGCTTCTATGATTTTTAAATGACGCTTCTATGATTGTTTACATGACGCTTTATGATTGTTTACATGACGCTTCTATGATTTTTTACATGACGCTTCTATGATTTTTAAATGACGCTTCTATGATTTTTATATGACGCTTCTATGATTTTTTACATGACGCTTCTATGATTGTTTACATGACGCTTCTATGATTTTTTACATGACGCTTCTATGATTGTTTACATGACGCTTCTATGATTTTTTAAATTACGCTTCTATGATTTTTTAAATGACGCTTCTATGATTGTTTACATGACGCTTCTATGATTTTTTAAATGACGCTTCTATGATTGTTTACATGACGCTTCTATGATTTTTTAAATGACGCTTCTATGATTTTTTAAATGACGCTTCTATGATTGTTTACATGACGCTTCTATGATTTTTTAAATGACGCTTCTATGATTGTTTACATGACGCTTCTATGATTTTTAAATGACGCTTCTATGATTGTTTACATGACGCTTTATGATTGTTTACATGACGCTTCTATGATTTTTTAAATTACGCTTCTATGATTTTTAATGACGCTTCTATGATTTTTTAAATGACGCTTCTATGATTGTTTACATGACGCTTCTATGATTTTTTAAATGACGCTTCTATGATTGTTTACATGACGCTTCTATGATTTTTTAAATGACGCTTCTATGATTGTTTACATGACGCTTTTATGATTGTTTACATGACGCTTCTATGATTGTTTACATGACGCTTTTATGATTGTTCACATGACGCTTCTATAATTTTTTACATGACGCTTCTATGATTGTTTACATGACGCTTTTATGATTTTTATATGACGCTTCTACGATTTTTTACATGACGCTTCTATGATTTTTTAAATGACGCTTCTATGATTTTTATATGACGCTTCTATGATTGTTTACATGACGCTTCTATGATTTTTTAAATTACGCTTCTATGATTTTTAAATGACGCTTCTATGATTTTTTACATGACGCTTCTATGATTTTTTACATGACGCTTCTATGATTGTTTACATGACGCTTCTATGATTGTTTACATGACGCTTCTATGATTGTTTACATGACGCTTTATGATTGTTACATGACGCTTCTAATTTTTTACATGACGCTTCTATGAGTTTTTAAATGACGCTTCTATGATTTTTATATGACGCTTCTACGATTTTTTACATGACGCTTCTATTATTGTTTACATGACGCTTCTATGATTTTTTACATGACGCTTCTATGATTGTTTACATGACGCTTCTATGATCTTTTAAATGACGCTTCTATGATTGTTTACATGACGCTTCTATGATCTTTTAAATGACGCTTCTATGATTGTTTACATGACGCTTTTATGATTGTTTACATGACGCTTCTATGATTGTTTACATGACGCTTTATGATTGTTCACATGACGCTTCTATAATTTTTTACATGACGCTTCTATGATTGTTTACATGACGCTTCTATGATTTTTATATGACGCTTCTACGATTTTTTACATGACGCTTCTATGATTTTTTAAATGACGCTTCTATGATTTTTATATGACGCTTCTACGATTTTTTAAATGACGCTTCTATGATTTTTATATGACGCTTCTACGATTTTTTACATGACGCTTCTATGATTGTTTACATGACGCTTCTATGATTTTTTACATGACGCTTCTATGATTGTTTACATGACGCTTCTATGATTTTTTAAATGACGCTTCTATGATTGTTTACATGACGCTTCTATGATTTTTTAAATGACGCTTCTATGATTGTTTACATGACGCTTCTATGATTGTTTACATGACGCTTCTATGATTTTTTAAATGACGCTTCTATGATTGTTTACATGACGCTTCTATGATTTTTTAAATGACGCTTCTATGATTGTTTACATGACGCTTCTATGATTTTTAAATGACGCTTCTATGATTGTTTACATGACGCTTTTATGATTGTTTACATGACGCTTCTATGATTTTTTACATGACGCTTCTATGAGTTTTTAAATGACGCTTCTATGATTTTTATATGACGCTTCTACGATTTTTTACATGACGCTTCTATGATTGTTTACATGACGCTTCTATGATTTTTTACATGACGCTTCTATGATTGTTTACATGACGCTTCTATGATTTTTTAAATTACGCTTCTATGATTGTTTACATGACGCTTCTATGATTTTTTAAATGACGCTTCTATGATTGTTTACATGACGCTTCGATGATTTTTTAAATGACGCTTCTATGATTTTTTAAATGACGCTTCTATGATTGTTTACATGACGCTTCTATGATTTTTTAAATGACGCTTCTATGATTGTTTACATGACGCTTTTATGATTGTTCACATGACGCTTCTATAATTTTTTACATGACGCTTCTATGATTGTTTACATGACGCTTCTATGATTTTTATATGACGCTTCTACGATTTTTTACATGACGCTTCTATGATTTTTTAAATGACGCTTCTATGATTGTTTACATGACGCTTCTATGATTTTTTAAATGACGCTTCTATGATTGTTTACATGACGCTTCGATGATTTTTTAAATGACGCTTCTACGATTTTTTACATGACGCTTCTATGATTGTTTACATGACGCTTCTATGATTTTTTACATGACGCTTCTATGATTGTTTACATGACGCTTCTATGATTTTTTAAATTACGCTTCTATGATTGTTTACATGACGCTTCTATGATTTTTTAAATGACGCTTCTATGATTGTTTACATGACGCTTCTATGATTTTTTAAATGACGCTTCTATGATTGTTTAAATGACGCTTCTATGATTGTTTACATGACGCTTCTATGATTTTTTAAATGACGCTTCAATTATTGTTTACATGACGCTTCTATGATTCAAGCATATTCAATGACGCAATTCAAGCTGGAGTTACAATTCAGTTATGATGCAATCTATTTCAGAATCAGAATTCAACCAGTCAGTTTTTTCTCTAGCATTCTTACAATGCATTTCAAGTCGAAAAGTTTGCTTGACCTTTGCAAAAAAGCATGTTTTCGAATATTTAATCGCTTTAACATGGAGCAATTTCTTAGCCAAGATGCATGTACCGTCACGGGAAAATTTCTGATCGAACAGTGCAAGTTCGAAGAAAATCGGTCCAACCATTTTTTCTCTAATCGATTGCGTACAAGCAAACAAGCAAGATTTTCATTTTTAGTATATAGGATACAACTTCAACCCGCGGCCTAGGCCCTCCACTTCTTTTCTGCCCAGCTAATCACTTATAGCTTGTATTATTATTAGTTTATTGTCTATACGACAAGTGGCCTTCTTGACCTGCTTTACTGGATGCATTTTTGTCTGACCTTTTTTCAGTAGTCTTAGAAAAGAACCCCCTGCAAACGTCTTGTGTCCCTGCATGTTCAATGCGATCCAGTACCAGCAGTGTCGCTTCATATCGGCTACGACTTTAAGATTGACAAAAAAGGTTAACGAGTTTAGGATTAACTAAACTCCACCTTTCAAAATTTTTTCTGCTCTTGGGGCTGACCTTCAAGCAGGGGGAAGGCCAGAGCACTCAGCGATTAATTTCTGCACTCTGAGGCGCGAGAAGCCTTGCGATCCAAAAGCTCAAGAAGGCTGGGCTTACTCGTATCTGAAGCGGGTGTTCAGTACCAATTTATTAGCATAAGTTTGAAAGGTTTGCAATGAGTTATGGAACAAGTGCAGCATCATGGGATATTTTTAACTACCTCGCATTCCCTTCGCGCCCATTCCAGGGACAGAGTTGCAATTGCCTCCATTTTGTGAATTGCATTTCAGTTGATTGCCTAATATGACGTTATTGCTGCCAGCGAGCCCTCGGGACTGGAATTTGCAACCGGTCTATTATCAATTGCTATCGTGAGAACACTGCATGGCTACCGCAGTTGTGGGGTGTGCGGCACTTATATTAATCATCTGTTTGTTGAGCAGCTAAAAATGCAGAGCCATTACGTATAAAATGGGATGCAGCTTCAACAGACCTGCACATGCCGCTTCTGTGAGACAGCTCTCTGCGATTATTGCCTCCCTCTCTTTACTTTGTCCAAAGCCTCGCAGATGAATTTCCTAATTGGAATCCTGGGCTGCCTGCTCCCAGCCGCGGTCCTTGGTCGGCAGTTCCATCTCACGCAGATCGGCTGCTTCAAGGATCTGGTTAACGGCACGCGAAGGGATCTGAGAGAGCTGAAGGACTTCGGCTTCAACAGGCTCGGAGATGCTGTCTTGCAGCATGGATCGTACGACAATTTCCTGTCGAACACGTCTGTTTTCAGCGCCTCGATGACTCACGAGCTGTGCGGCAGCGTCTGCGCTCTCGGAGGCAATGCGTTCATTGGCCTGCAGTCGGGCTGGTGTCACTGCAGCAACTCCTACGGAAGCCAGGGAGCCGTCGCCCTGGCCGAATGCAGCTCAGGCTGCCCCGGAAATATGTCGCAAGTCTGCGGCGTTAACTACCGGAACATTGTGCTCAAGATAAGCTATGCCAGTGAGTTGGGGTACCCGCGTTGTCAAAAAGCGATTTTACACTTTGCCGAAGTTCCGCACTCAGACGTCTCAGACGTCAGACGTTTGTCACTATGTACAGGATGGGCTTTTCCTTTGACAATAAGAAGATTTAGCTGTAGGGATGAGCATTTTGGTGTGTTTAGAGGCTGATGTACAAGTTTTCCTATATTTGCGTGTAAAGAGCGAGGATGTCAACTTAGTCCCTGGAATGGAAGCGATGCATCAGAGCGACGCTTCCAGCAATGGCCGCTCAATAGGAAGGCTCTGTGGCTGTTTATTTGATGGAGCAATGGCAACTCAAGAGGGACAACTGCCTCTGTGGTTAACCTCCCCATCCCACTTATCTTCCTAGCCCTCTCAGCCCTCTCATTGTGAATGGATTTATTTAAAAAATACATTAAAATTTATGCATCCTGATTACAAGGACGACTTAAGTAGAAGGACGGGAAACCTCGTTTCTTAGAAAATTTTAGAAGGCAGGCTTTCCCGAAAAAATACACTGCGGAGATAGGAAGTTTTCTTTTTTCAGCACAAAAATTGTTATTGCGTTTGATAGGAGGCAGATCCAGTGTTCATCTTTTGATATGCTGTGCTTTTCTTATTGCTCTATCGATATTCATAAAGCTTTTCGTTCAAAGAAGTAGGATTCTATGTTAATTTTTATTCTACGTACATTTGCGCATGTCTTGTGCCTAAAAACCATTAGAATAGCAAGGCTCAGCTCTTTGGTTTTATGAGTCTATTTTATCATTGTTATCTGACTGTGTAACAAATACGCGTAGCACAAATAATAAAATGGATTCATAAAACCAAAGATTTAGAGCCGTGCAATGCATTTTTATTATTTTTAGGTACAGGAAGTGTACGTAGAATAAAAATTAACATAGAATCCTACTTCTTTGAACGAAAAGCTTTATGAATATCGATAGAGCAATAAGAAAGGCACAGCATATCAAAAGATGAACACTGGATCTGCCTCCTATCAAAAGCAATAGCAATTTTTGTGCTGAAAAAATGAAAACTTCAAACCTGCCTTCTAAAATTTTCTAAGAAACGAGGTTTCCCGTCCTTCTACTTAAGTCGTCCTTGCCTGATTAATGATCGGCCCGTTCCGTCGCTGTAGACCAAAGATCATATATACACAAGATGGGCCACTCATTAACCGCTTATGTGGCCACATAGAAGCCAATGTAAAAAATTTTGCATCTCGCGACAGCGCGAAAATCAACTACTGAAATCAATTTCGTCAGTAGTCTGTGCCGTGAATTCATGTGAATTCATCATTCCTAGTTCAATTGAGTAGCTTTTTAATTAATTCATGAGAATTTTTATTCAATTCTCCAAAAATAGCGTCTATGTCCCTAAGCTACTGAACTCAAATTTATAAGCGACCCATGTCGGCTTTTTTGCACAAGTGACGAAAAACAGCGTTCGCGCTTTCCCCATTGCCGAAATACAAAGTGGCCTATCTAGACAACACAAGATCTATACTGTAGATAGGAAAAATGCATTCTTTCAATAGCAGCCTCTAATAAAATGGCACCCTATACTATACTGAAATGGCACTACAACTATAATAAAATGGCACCCCAACTATAATAAAATGGCACCCCAACTGTAATGAAATGGCAACTCGACTATAATAAAATGGCACCCCAACTATAATGAAATGGCACCCCAACTATAATAAAATGGCACCCCAACTGTAATGAAATGGCAACCCAACTGTAATAAAATGGCACCCCAACTATAATAAAATGGCACCCCAACTATAATAAAATGGCACCACAACTGTAATGAATGGCACCCCAACTATAATGAAATGGCACTACAACTATAATAAAATGGCACCCCAACTATAATAAAATGGCACCCCGACTGTAATGAAATGGCAACCCAACTAATGAAATGGCATCCCAACTAATGAAATGGCATCCCAACTAATGAAATGGCATCCCAACTAATGAAATGGCTTCCCAACTAATGAAATGGCATCCCAACTACTGAAGGTTGACCCTCGCTTGCTCATGGAGGCCACTGTCAGATTAACCATGACGCACCAACCTCCACTTCCAGACGAAAATCTCTTCGTCCCTGGCAACCGCACCCTGATCGGCATGAATAAGCCGGAGGCGCCAGCCTTCTCGACCGTTGGCGCTCGAACACTCACCGAATGCGTGTACCTGTGCGGTGCTGACTGCCAGGCGGTGATCTTCAGTCAGCAGCAGCGCCTGTGCCACCTGCTGGAGTATGCTGTGGTGCCAGCCGCCCTCAACAGCACCAGCAGTGGCGAGTACTTTGTCCGTGGCTGACACAGCAAGAGTGCCCAGTCTACGGTCAGATGTTTTTGTAGGTTTTCAATGGAATTTGTCAATGGACTTAACTTATCTATTAGGAACCTGATCCTCTCCTGTTTTTCTAATAACACAAAGGTCTATCTGTTAGTTACTCTCGTAAACGATTTTTTAATAGTAGTACATTGTGCCAATTGAAAAAAATCTGTAAAAAGCTTTTTAAAATTTAAACTAAGAAAATGACTGAGTCTAGTTTGACTGACGAAGCTAAGAAGAGGTCGAATTCCAGTGATGTGCTGATCAAACTCCCATTTCTTGGTGTCACGTCCCTGAGTCTGGAAAGGGGCTTAAAAGAACTTTCTTGAAGTATTTCAACTCTCGGGTTATGGTTGTGTTTCAGACCGCCAAAATCGGCCAGTTTGTTAGCAGGTTGAATTCGAAGGCCCCTAGAGCTCTGTCTGCTGGTGTCATCGATCAATTTTGTTGCTCTGGTCATCAGAGCACTTCCTACATAGGAAAAACCAAAAGGCACCTGTACACTAGGGCTAGGGAGCATAGAATGAATAACTCCGCTGTGCATGATCACTTGCTTAGTTGCAATGCTTGTTGTGAGCATGAGCCGACTGAGCTTTTCACTGTTCTGGATAGATTTAGATTTGATGGAAAACTCAGACTGCTGGAAGCCTTGCACATTCGTAAGCATCATAGACCTAGTTTGAATACTCAGCTTGCAGGTGGAGGAGCCAGTTTACAGCTCAAAGTTTTCTAGGCTTGGTGTGGGTTTGCGGCTCTCTCCCCGCCAATATTGTTTGCTCTGTGTTTGTTTGTTCTGTGTGATGGCCTAATAATTTAATTTATTTTCGTCTGTTAATGTACAATTATCGACCGGACTGAAACCATTCGTCTATTGCCCTGTACAGTTTTTTATTTTATTTATTTATTTAAATATACGGAATTGTGAACCATGAGTGCAAGCCCTGAAGATGACCGCTTGTGTCGAAACGCGTTGGCTATAATAATTTACTTATATGTTGGTATTGGCCTTCATTTTTCTATTATTTTTTAAATTTTATTTTAAAGCAGACGAAACATATCAGTAAGTGTGCTTCACCTATAAGATGATATCCGGTACTGTCACTCCATGGTGATAAAAAATATACCGAAATCAAAGAAACAATATAGTGTTTCCGATTCATTTCAACACAAACAGTTAGTACATGCTATTGCGGATCAGTGGCGAATGTAAAATTTTTTATGCAATAAGTATCTCAATCGTTTCACAGTTTGGCAGCTGAAGAGTCCCTTCTTGTCCGCGAAGCGTCTGGTCTTTTAAGTCTTGAAAATTGCTGTCTTTGAGACCTCGCAGCTTTTTGCGAATGCTGAAAACCTGCTCCACTTGGGTGCAAAACGCATCAGCTACCAGCAGCTCCTGCTCGTCCGCATCAGCCCGCTGGGCCACATCCCGGATCCACGCCTGGGCGCTCAGTTCGCTCTCTGTTTGCCATTCGAGACGCAGGGCCCACAGCAATGCGTCAAAATTAATGTAGACACAAAACTGATTATTGTCTAGCTCTTTCGGAAAGCAGTGGGACAAAAATTCTGACCTGGCAATGACAGTTTCGGCCTCTCCTGAAACTCAAAGCAGAATTTCCACGCGCAGTCTTGGCCCGTCATCAGATGCCGCCAAACACAAGCAACAGTCGCCGACCTCTCAGCAGACCAGGCGATGCCTCTGCTCACCGAGTGGCCTCTGCACTGACTCACGATTCTCTCCGCAGCTTTCCGGTCGCGAAACTTCAGGCAGGCCAGCGCTCTGAGAGCCTCCCGTGCTGAGCGGGCGCAGTCTGGCAGTCGGGCAGTCAGCTCTGTGAGCGACTCTCGAGATCGCGAGCTGCAGTCGCCACGGCAGAGATGCTCCAGACACTCTCTTGCCAAATCGTAAATCTCGTAATACTCAAGTCCACTATCCTTTCGGAGTGGCATTGGCTTTAGATCTGGCAGGGTTTGAAACGGATGGAAGTGGAATATCCCTGACTCGGTCACAGGTTCAAGACTGCCCATGAACTGTTGAAGCAGCTGAGGGAGCTGATCGATTGCTGTTCTCAATGTACTAGCAAGTGCCATAAGCTGTTTTTTATCCTTCTGAGCTGCACTTTTTAAGTACACAGCGACGTCGCTCAGAAAGAAGTGCTCCATAATCCGGCCGTGAGCATTGTCGGACGAGCAGCTGCTCTCCACACAGCAAAGCAGCATCTGCAGCGACATCCTCACGAGGCTCACGAGATTCTCCGGCTTCCATTGCTCGACCGGGGTCTCCTCCACCATTCGGAACGTGATGGTCTTTACGTGGTACGGCTTGAGGCCTTGCTGGTTGAAGCCGTATTTGTTGCAGATGACCTTCTTGACCAGGTATTTCAGTGTGACGAACAGCTGACCTTGCAAGGTCGTGAGACTTCTGAGCATCCGCTTCTCTAGAAAGCTGGTGCTCACACGGAGCTCTTGGCCTCCACGCCCAGGAGAGGCCGCATGCACTACGTGACAGGGCGATGCATCGGAAACGAGACTCTGCTGGAGGGCCCGCAGTACTGACTTTGTGATGTTTGACTCGGAAAGTCGTCGAGGCTGGAGCGGCGCGATAGGCGGGTAGCAGCAGAGACGACCGGCGGAAACTTCGTCAAAGGCCGGCCTCAAGGCGGATCCGAGATGCAGAACAGCAGGGTTCGAAGCTGAAAGGCAACAAGTATAGCAATTACCAATCTGTATTTCTTTTGTAACTTTGAATCCAACTTACCGAATCCGGGGCACTGAATGTGTCCATTATTCAGCTCATGCTGGTCTGTCGCACCGCTGCACTCGCACAGGCCCTTAGGATGGTAAAGTCTCCCTGGAATCAGCCTCATCACGTCAATATCGGACTGGATGTCAACTCTGCCGTCCAGTGTCGTCAGGCTGTTACCCCAACCTTCTGAAAAGCTGCCAACAACGTACAGGTGATTGTAGTTCAGTCTTCTTCTCAGAATCTCTTGCAGAACATCAGCGACAGCACTTTGCAGGGCGGCTCTGGAGGCCACGAATCCGGAATTATTGAGGGCCGAGTGAAGCATTTGATTCAGCTCTGCGTCGCTGGGAACTTCTCTAAAATGGTGCATTCATCGACAAATTTCTGTACTAAACAAATGTAAGGTCACAGCTACCAAACAAAATTTTTATACATGATTTAGCATAGGATCAATTGTCTGCTCATAATGCATAGACTGTTTTCAAATGTCACTGCTAAATACTCGCACGAGCGTACCGGTATGAGATGACTAAGATTACAATTCACTAGCTAATCGAGCAGCGGCCATAACATTTAAGGATCTTTCACACCGCTATCAAATGAAGATAAAATTTTGCCTGATCATACAGTTTGCACACAAATTTTCGTCACTTTATGTTACATAAATCACAGCTTTTAGTGTGAAAAGTTTAAGTGCTCAAAAATCATACTTTCGTACTTGATTGCCAAATCGCTCGAGTGATTGCGCAGAAGATTCACATTAGGATCCAACGGACTCTGCTGATTAGCCTCCGCTTTCACAAGTAAGTCCACAACCTTCTCGTGTCCGTTTTGCAATGCAATTTGTAGAGGAGTGAAGCCGTTGTTTGCTTGAAGACTGACATCAGCTTGGGCGTTTATGAGGGATTCCACGATTTGCAAATGGCCGTTCTGCGCCGCCACGTAGAGAGGGGATTCTCCGGTGTTTGTCTGAAGATTGACGTTTGCCTGAGCATTGATGAGCGTTTCCGTGACTTGCTGATGACCGATTTGCGACGCGATAAAGAGAGGCGAGTAGCCATTGTTCTGCTGGCAATCCACTTCCGATTTTGCCTCGATGAGCTCGTTCATGACTTGAACTTGGCCATGCTGTGATGCAATGTAAAGCGGCGATGAGCCATTTGCCTTTTCTAAACAGTTTATATCCGCCTGTACTCCGATGAGCGAGTCGAAGACTTTCTGATGACCATTGATTAATGCGATGTGTAGTGGGGACAGGCCAGTTCTGGTGTAGACATCGACGCTTGCGAATGCCCCGATGAGTGTCTGAACCACCTCATGGTGACCAAAATGCGATGCTATGTATAGAGGTGAGCAGCCTTCGTCAGTGCATTGGTGATTGATGTCAGCTTGTACTTGCGAGAGTAAATCCACGACTTGCTGATTGCCATTCTGCGATGCAAAGTAGAGAGGCGACATGCCATTGTTAGTTTGAAGATTGACATCGGCTTGCGCTTCAATCAGTGACTCGGCTATTTGCAAATGGCCGTTCTGCAATGCGACATACACGGGTGACTCTCCTGTGCTCCGTTGAATATTGACGTCAGCTTGTGCCTTGATTAGCACGTCAACGACTCCCTGATGGCCCTGAGTCACCGAAATAGTGAGCGGTGTCTCACCGTCGACTCCTCGGCTGTTCACATCGGCTTGCGCACCGAGGAAAATTTTCACCACGCTCTGTTTTCCAAGAATGCATGCAAAATGCAGGGGAGGCAACCTTTGTCCGAAGGCGGTGATCAGGCGGTCGAAGTTTGTTTGCTTCTTGACGATGTTGAAAATTGCTTTCAAATTTTTTGAAGTTATCGCCTCAACAATTTCTTTATCGCTCAAATCAGGAATTTCGTCTTTTCTGTTCTTCTTTTTTGCCTCTCTTTTTCTCCGGAGTCTTTCTCGCCGCTTTCTGCAGATTTGAATGATTTTTCGGATGAGAAGGCCCGGCAGCACTAGAAGCGCAGCTAGTGCGTAAATAATTATGAACACCGTGAAGAACCTCACGGGGTCAGTCATTGCTGCAAGTTAACTATCGATAATTGGATAAACTCGAGATATTTTCTGGATCGAGAATATGCTGAGTCGGCTGCAGCCTTCCTTTTTTATAGGCAGCTTCAATCCGCCCACCCGCCGCCGCCAACGCGCAATTTCTTTCCATTTCTTCCAGTTTCACAACCGCCCGGCCCGTCCAAACTTCTGTTGTTAAAACGAGGTTGTTACAAAAAAATACAGCTTTGCCTGCGGAGTTTGCTGGGCTGCTTTACATGAGCAATGCATCTTATTGTTCTTTTTCACATATACTGGGATGGACTAGGGGCCGAAGGAATGAGTCACCCTCTCGTCACAGTACCTTGTTTCGTCGTAAACCCGATTCCAATTAATTACTTTACGTGTTGCTCTGAGTCCTTGAAGGGCGCATTGATGCCTTTTTTCTTTTATTCTGCAATAAGTATTCTTGTCTCAAATTGCACAAAATATTGCTTGACCCCTTAGCAAATATTGCTAATACATGAATGAGGGCTCTTGCTGTGTGTGCTGCTGTACGTGGGTCCACTAGGAGACAAGGGGTCAGCAAACTTTTTTACCTCAAGGTCCAGATAGAGAAGCTGGAGCATGACTGCAGGCCAGAGAGGGGAGAGAAGCGAAAGAGATTAGAAAGGAGATTAGAGGATTGGAGAGAAGAGCGATAAGAAAAGACAGGCCTTCTCTGGTCTCAGCGAGTTCAGGTGCGAACCTACTAATCAGCTCACAGTCCCTGATCACACTCCTCCCGCTCAGGTCACAGCCAGTCATCTAGGGCTCTAGCTGAACACGCTCCGAGGTCTATATATTCACGGTATAAACCAAAGGTGGTCTGGGGAAGATAGGACAGAGGGACGGAAAGAATGGGGTAGATAGGACAGAGAGACGGAAAGAATGGGGAAGATAGGACAGAGGGACGGAAAGAATGGGGAAGATGGGACAGAGAGACGGAAAGAATGGGGAAGATAGGACAGAGGGACGGAAAGAATGGGGTAGATAGGACAGAGGGACGGAAAGAATGGGGTAGATAGGACAGAGAGACGGAAAGAATGGGGTAGATAGGACAGAGAGACGGAAAGAATAGGGAAGATAGGACAGAGAGACGGAAAGAATAGGGAAGATAGGACAGAGAGACGGAAAGAATGGGGAAGATAGGACAGAGAGACGGAAAGAATAGGGAAGATAGGACAGAGAGACGGAAAGAATGGGGAAGATAGGACAGAGAGACGGAAAGAATGGGGTAGATAGGACAGAGAGACGGAAAAGATACAGCGGAGAAAACCAAATCTATACATGCTTCAAACTTCTCAACCAGTATTTTTCGACTTGATTTTCCCTTGTTTTGAATAAATTTTCACTTTGCAAACATACTTGACTATCGCTACAATACTAATGAATAATACAATGGCACGAATATATTCTAACATTTTAACATAAAACCCTCTGGTTCAATGGAAATAATTGATACTAATAAGTCGGAATTATTTGTTAGAATTATATATAGGCTTGACTACAAGCGTGTATGCTGTAGTACATTTAAACCGGTTAAGGTATATTTTAGATAAAATCAAGACGTTTTTTACTCATCATATTCGGTATATAATTCGATCATGAAAACAGAAAGCTAAAACAATACACGACTCGAGAGGCACATAAAGCAGAAACACTTAGAACGTTTAGAACGAAATTTTCAAATAATCTCTGAATGCACTCTGTCTTCAAGAAGATATTCAAAACAGTGGCACACAGCTATTTATTGAAGGGCACCGCAACCCTCGGGGGGCCAATATTTGGTCTCTTGGTTGGCGCCCGCTTTATCTTGTGTTGGGCGACCTGTCTCTTGGTTGGCGCCCCTGTCTCTTGGTTGGCGCCCCTGTCTCTTGTGTTGCGCGACCTGTCTCTTGTGTTGGGCGCCCTGTCTCTTGAGTTGGGCGCCCCTGTCTCTTGAGTTGGGCGCCCCTGTCTCTTGAGTTGGGCGCCCCTGTCTCTTGAGTTGGGCGCCCCTGTCTCTTGAGTTGGGCGCCCCTGTCTCTTGAGTTGGGCGCCCCTGTCTCTTGAGTTGGCCGCCCCTGTCTCTTGGTGGGCCTGTGGACCTGTTCATTGAGTTCTTGGATAAGCGGCATTTCAAAGACTTCTAGACTAGAAGTCCGTGGGGAATTTTTGTGGGGGCGATTAGTGGGAGGGGCCCCCTGACCCGAATGAGCACTCATCAAGAAACGAAGGAAGAATAATTTAAGTACATCTTGTATGCTCTTACTCGCTTAGACCGCATTGAGTGCTCTAAAAAATTAAAAAGGTACAAAAAGTACGCATGAGGGTGAAAATAAACCGCCGCATATGGTAAAAGGATTCCAAATTGAGTTTAATTGGAAAGTTTCCTATGCTATTTTAGTTTGCAGCTTGCATGTTTTTGTGAAGCAGAACTGAAAATTGTTTAATATAACATGAAAATTGCGCTTCTTTAGGAGAAATATCAATCTAAACAGAAAAATTTCATTAATAATTTTGATGCTTTATTTAAAAGCAAAAAAATTAAAAAATGTGCCAGCAGGGCTTATACAGGAAGTCTAAATCAAGTCAAACACCAAACACAAATTTATTGGCAGCAGAGCGCACCGCACTACGGTTATAACACACAGTTCTATGTAATGATTTTGTCCTGAACTGAGCTACCAGAATGCTGTAGTCCTGAACTAAGCTCCCAGAATGCTGTAGTCCTGAACTAAGCTCCCAGAGAGCTGTAGTCCTGAACTAAGCTCCCAGAATGCTGTAGTCCTGAACTAAGCTCCCAGAATGCTGTAGTCCTGAACTAAGCTACCAGAATGCTGTAGTCCTGAACTAAGCTCCCAGAATGCTGTAGTCCTGAACTAAGCTCCCAGAATGCTGTAGTCCTGAACTAAGCTACCAGAATCTTTTTGTCCTGAACTAAGCTCCCAGAATGCTGTAGTCCTGAACTAAGCTACCAAAATCTTTTTGTCCTGAACTAAGCTCCCAAAATGCTGTAGTCCTGAACTAAGCTACCAGAATGCTGTAGTCCTGAACTAAGCTCCCAGAATGCTGTAGTCCTGAACTAAGCTACCAGAATCTTTTTTGTCCTGAACTAAGCTCCCAAAATGCTGTAGTCCTGAACTAAGCTACCAGAATGCTGTAGTCCTGAACTAAGCTCCCAGAATGCTGTAGTCCTGAACTAAGCTACCAGAATGCTGTAGTCCTGAACTAAGCTACCAGAATGCTGTAGTCCTGAACTAAGCTCCCAGAATGCTGTAGTCCTGAACTAAGCTCCCAGAATGCTGTAGTCCTGAACTAAGCTCCCAGAATGCTGTAGTCCTGAACTAAGCTACCAGAATCTTTTTGTCCTGAACTAAGCTCCCAGAATGCTGTAGTCCTGAACTAAGCTACCAGAATCTTTTTGTCCTGAACTAATCTACCAGAATGCTGTAGTCCTGAACTAAGCTACCAGAATGCTGTAGTCCTGAACTAATCTACCAGAATGCTGTAGTCCTGAACTAAGCTACCAGAATGCTGTAGTCCTGAACTAAGCTCCCAGAATGCTGTAGTCCTGAACTAAGCTCCCAGAATGCTGTAGTCCTGAACTAAGCTACCAGAATGCTGTAGTCCTGAACTAAGCTACCAGAATGCTGTAGTCCTGAACTAAGCTACCAGAATGCTGTAGTCCTGAACTAAGCTACCAGAATGCTGTAGTCCTGAACTAAGCTACCAGAATGCTGTAGTCCTGAACTAATCTACCAGAATGCTGTAGTCCTGAACTAATCTACCAGAATGCTGTAGTCCTGAACTAATCTACCAGAATGCTGTAGTCCTGAACTAATCTACCAGAATGCTGTAGTCCTGAACTAAGCTCCCAGAATGCTGTAGTCCTGAACTAAGCTCCCAGAGTGCTGTAGTCCTGAACTAAGCTACATCAAACGCAAAGTTAGTTCCAAGAGTTCGCACTCCAGGAACTTCAGCAGATGTTGCGGCAGGCAAACTGCTGCAAGAAGGCGTACGCCAGGAACACCAGGTACAGCAGGATGAGGATTGCGGCCACTTTCCTGCCAATCTTCAAACGAGCGGCGCCCAGGATGCCCAGCGTGATGGCCAGCACAATGATCAGGATTAGGCCGAACTTCACGTGCACCATCATGCGCATCTTGTTCTCGCAGTAGTCGCGCTGCCGGCGGGTGGGGAAACAGCTCAAGTACACAGACACTGCAAACAGCTCAAGTACACAGGCGTTAGACACAGCTCTTGTACACAGACACTGCAAACAGCTCAAGTACACAGGCATTAGACACAGCTCTTGTACACAGACACTGCAAACAGCTCAAGTACACAGGCATTAGACACAGCTCTAGTACACAGACACTGCAAACAGCTCAAGTACACAGGCATTAGACACAGCTCTTGTACACAGACATTGCAAACAGCTCAAGTACACAGGCATTAGACACAGCTCTTGTACACAGACATTGCAAACAGCTCAAGTACACAGGCATTAGACACAGCTCTTGTACACAGACATTGCAAACAGCTCAAGTACACAGGCATTAGACACAGCTCTGGTACACAGACACTGCAAACAGCTCAAGTTCACAGGCACTGCAAACAGCTCAAGTTCACAGGCACTGCAAACAGCTCAAGTTCACAGTCATTAGACACAGCTCTGGTACACAGGCATTAGACACAGCTCTGGTACACAGACATTGCAAACCGCTCAAGTACACAGGCATTAGACACAGCTCAAGTACACAGACATTGCAAACAGCTCAAGTACACAGGCATTAGACACAGCTCAAGTACACAGGCATTAGACACAGCTCAAGTACACAGACATTGCAAACAGCTCAAGTACACAGGCATTAGACACAGCTCAAGTACACAGGCATTAGACACAGCTCAAGTACACAGGCATTAGACACAGCTCAAGTACACAGGCATTAGACACAGCTCTGGTACACAGACATTGCAAACCGCTCAAGTACACAGGCATTAGACACAGCTCAAGTACACAGACATTGAAAACAGCTCAAGTACACAGGCATTAGACACAGCTTTGGTACACAGACACTGCAAACAGCTCAAGTGCACAGACACTGCAAACAGCTCAAGTTCAGAGACACTGCAAGCAGCTCAAGTACACAGGCATTAGACACAGCACTGGTACACAGACATTGCAAACCGCTCAAGTACACAGGCATTAGACACAGCTCAAGTACACAGACATTGAAAACAGCTCAAGTACACAGGCATTAGACACAGCTTTGGTACACAGACACTGCAAACAGCTCAAGTGCACAGACACTGCAAACAGCTCAAGTTCACAGACACTGCAAGCAGCTCAAGTACACAGGCATTAGACACAGCTCTGGTACACAGACACTGGAAGTGCCTCACTTACCCGTTCATCCTGGCTAAAAACATCCAACGGCTCGGCCTTGTTGATGAGCAGGCGGACAAAGAACGGCAGGCCGAGACCGATATCGATGTCGAACACGTTCGATCCGATGGCGTTGGAAACGGCCATGTCGGCGAAACCGTCCCTGGCAACTATGATGGAGCTCAGAAGATCCTGGAACGATTGTTTATCGAACGTGTGTATCGAGCTAGTAATGGGTGACTCAAGCTTCATGTGTTTCAAACAATTAGGACTAAAGATTAGGGCTACAGATTAGGGCTACAGATTAAGGCTACAGATTTGGGCTTCAGAGCTTCAGATTTGGGCTACAGATTAGGGCAATAGATTAGTTAATTAGATTTCACAGACGCTCACCGGAATGCTGGTGCCCGCGGCCAGCACCGTGATGGCCATCACGAAGGTGTCGATGCCCAGCAGGCAGCCCAGCCGGCCCACCACCGTCACCATGGCGAAGGAGACGCCGGCGATCCACAGCACGGAGATGAAGAAGCTGACTAGGAAATATTTCCTGAGGGAATTTTGCACAGAGTGTAATTATCATAATACTTCTCAACCCCATCCCTCTTCCGTCCCGATTTACATGCAGATTCCCGTTGCTATCAAATTAAAATCTCATCAAAATTTCAGATACCCATCCCCATCCCAATTGCCATCCCCATCCCCATCCCAATTGCCATCCCCATCCCAATTGCCATCTTCATCCCAATTGCCATCCCCATTCCAATTGCCATTCCCATCCCCATCCCCATCCCAATTGCTATCCCCATCCCAATCCCAATTGCCATCCCCATCCCCATCCCCATCCCAATTGCCATCACCATCCCCATCCCCATCCCAATTGCTATCCCCATCTCCATCCCAATTGCCATCCCCATCCCCATCCCCATCCCAATTGCTATCCCCATCCCCATCCCAATTGCCATCCCCATCCCCATCCCCATCCCAATTGCTATCCCCATCCCCATCCCAATTGCCATCCCCATCCCCATCCCCATCCCAATTGCTATCCCCATCCCCATCCCAATTGCCATCCCCATCCCCATCCCAATTGCCATCTTCATCCCAATTGCCATCCCCATCCCAATTGCCATCCCCATCCCCATCCCAATTGCCATCCCCATCCCCATCCCAATTGCCATCCCCATCCCCATCCCCATCCCAATTGCCATCACCATCCCCATCCTCATCCCAATTGCCATCCCCATCCCAATTGCCATCCCCATCCCAATTGCCATCCCCATCCCAACTGCCATCTTCATCCCAATTGCCATCCCCATCCCCATCCAAATTGCCATCCCCATCCCCATCCCCATCCCAATTGCCATCCCCATCCCCATCCCTATCCCCATCCCAATTGCCATCCCCATCCCCATCCCTATCCCAATTTCCATCCCCATCCCCATCCAAATTGCCATCCCCATCCCCATCCCAATTGCCATCCCCATCCCAACTGCCATCTTCATCCCAATTGCCATCCCCATCCCAATTGCCATCCCCAAATCCATCCCCATTCCCATCCCAATTACCATCCCCATCCCAATTGCCATCCCATCCCCATTCCCATCCCAATTGCCATCCCCATCCCCATCCCCATTCCCATCCCAATTGCCATCCCCATCCCCATCCCCATCCTCATCCCCATCCACATCCCCATCCAGATCCAAATCCCCACCCCCATCCTCATCCCCATCCACATCCCCATCCAGATCCAAATCCCCATCCCCATCCTCATCCCCATCCATATCCCCATCCACATCCACATCCCCATCTCCATCCAAATCCCCATCCTCATCCCCATCCACATCCTCATCCAGATCCAAATCCCCATCCCCATTTTCGTCCCCATCCACATCCCCATCCAGATCCGAATCCCCATCCCCATCCTCATCCCCATCCACATCCCCATCCAGATCCAAATCCCCATCTCCATCTAGATTCCTATCCTCATCCCCAAACAGATCCACATCCTCATCCAGATCCTCATCTCCATCCAGATCCCCAACCCCAACCCCATCCCAGACCTGCAAACTGTCCTGATCCCCACGCTGCCGCAGACTCACTTGAGATGCGGCCGGGAGCAGTCGGGGATGGTGAGGCTGTAGGCCACAATGAAGGGAAAAGCCAGCAAGAAGACAATCCACTTCAGCGCGTACAGCAGCCAGTCTCCGCAGCTCATCGCGTCGAAGCGCTGCGGCGGGGCGCCGCGCATGTCGGGGCAGCAGGCGCAGCAGCAGCTCATGCGGGCCACCTCGTCTGCCTCCTCGTCCTTCGCCTCCGGCTTGTCGACTTCCACAACAACCAGGCCGGCACTCGAACCCGCGGCCACCGACCGGTTTTCGGAGGCTTCCTGTCAGAATTTTTAATAGGCGGCCATTCCGATCTGAGCTCTGGGAACAGTTGGCTTGAGACTGTGGCGCCCAAAACACCTAATAATGGCCCATAACTGTAACCGTTTTGGCGCCCCCATCACTCATGAGTGGCGCCCCCCTCACTCGATAGTGGCGCCCCCATCACCCGAGAGTGGCGCCCCTATCACCCGAGAGTGGCGCCCCTATCACCCGAGAGTGGCGCCCCTATCACCCGAGAGTGGCGCCCCTATCACCCGAGAGTGGCGCCCCTATCACCCGAGAGTGGCGCCCCTATCACCCGAGAGTGGCGCCCCTATCACCCGAGAGTGGCGCCCCTATCACCCGAGAGTGGCGCCCCTATCACCGAGAGTGGCGCCCCTATCACCCGAGAGTGGCGCCCCTATCACCCGAGAGTGGCGCTCCTATCACCCGAGAGTGGCGCCCCTATCACCCGAGAGTGGCGCCCCTATCACCTGAGAGTGGCGCCCCTATCACCCGAGAGTGGCGCTCCTATCACCCGAGAGTGGCGCCCCTATCACCCGAGAGTGGCGCCCCTATCACCCGAGAGTGGCGCCTACCTCCTGAATGGGGTCAATGTGGCCCAGTTGAACAGGCGGGCTGCGAGCTGCCGCGGAGTCCACTCCGTCATTCGTGCCGGCCATTGGGTGCCTGAGGAGCGAATAAAGACGATATGTATCGAAAATTAGAATATAGGGCGGAAAGTTTAATTGACACACCAACTGATTTTAGTTAAACACCAGGTGCTGTTCATATCATTTTTAGTTAACACATTAATTAATTAATTAAAATTTTCCCACATCTTCATCCTCATCTCTGGGAGGCTGTAGCCCAGTGGTCAGAGCGTCAGACTCACGACTTGAAGGTCGGGGGTTCGATTCCCGATCCCACTCGGAACAATTTGTGTCCTTGAGCAAGACACTTAACTCTCTGCATTGCTTCAGTTCACCCAGCTGTAAAATTGGTGCCAGCATTAGCTGGGGTAATTGAGGGTGTGTGTGGCGACCCCCCAGTCCTTGGACTGAACAGCCGTACGCAGCCTTCAGATGCGCCGCGCAATAGCTGCGGCTGAGCTGTCGGTTGTACATCTGGCCTAATTGGGGCAGGTGTAATCAACTATTATGTACAGCGGCCCTGACTTGCTAATCATCAGGCGTGTACACTCTCTGGCCCAGACGTGTCTAACTGTCTAACACTGATCCCCCAGCCTGCGTCACTGCTCACTCGTTCGACTCAGCTCGCAGATTTCTCAGGTCCGACTCGCTCAGAGATGCGGCACTGTTGTGGCAGGTGCTCGGCACGCCGCTGTCAGGCTGGCCCTGCAGCGCGCTGTCCGTCTCCTCGGCCGGGCTCTCGAAGGTCAGCGGCAGTGGCGCGGCGGAGTCCGGGCTGGGCTGTCGGACAGGGAGGGTGGAGGTTATTGGCACTGGCACTGTCGCTGTCAAAGCAGTGTAACAATGCAGTGCAATTATGCAAGTATGATTTCATCTGCGGAATCTCACCACAATACTTTTGCGTCGGTTTGAGTCGCCAACACCGCGGAGGCTCTGCCGCGAGCCACTCAGCTGCAGGGAGTTGCGGCGGTCGTGCCTGAACACGCGCTGCTCTCGCTGGCTGCTCCGGAGGCTGGAGTTGGATGCACGGGCCACCTGCTATGCATAAGAAGGTGGAAAGAAGGTGGAGAATTCCGGTTGAGTGGGGGTGGGGGTTAATTGGATAGCCAGGTAAGTGGGGTGGGGGTTAATTGGATAGCCAGGTAAGTGGGGTGGGGTTAATTGGATAGCCAGGTAAGTGGGGTGGGGGTTAATTGGATAGCCAGGTAAGTGGGGTGGGGGTTAATTGGATAGCCAGGTGAGTGGGGTGGGGTTAATTGGATAGCCAGGTAAGTGGGGTGGGGGTTAATTGGATAGCCAGGTAAGTGGGGTGGGGGTTAATTGGATAGCCAGGTGAGTGGGGTGAAGGTTAATTGGATAGCCAGGTAAGTGGGGTGGGGGTTAATTGGATAGCCAGGTGAGTGGGGTGGGAGTTAATTGGATAGCCAGGTGAGTGGGGTGGGGGTTAATCGGATAGCCAGGTGAGTGGGGTTGGTGTTAATCGGATAGCCAGGTGAGTGGGGTGGGTGTTAATTGGATAGCGAGGTTACAGCGCAGCTTACATCGCGAGCCAGATCCGGACTTGAACCCGGGCCCCCTGCGTCTTCCCCCGGAGCAGCGGCAACTGGCTGCATCTGGGCTTCCAGTTCCACCGGCTCAACTTTCGGTCTAAAAATGTATAAAACTGTTTCGTTGTGACTTCATAATTATACATGTAATATTGCGACAAGCATGCGACACCGGGAGTTGCTCAACTCACCCGCCACTGCAGAATCGGTCCTCGAACTCGGCGAGTTTCAACATCAGCTTCTTGTTGAACACCATGGTGACAATGTACATGGCGTACAGGATTAGAAGGATGACGGCCTCCCAGATCTGGGTGAGGCTGTCCATCACCATTAAGATGAAGTAGATCACGGATGTGAGATACCAGAAGGAGTCTCGCGCCAACGGCCGCCAGTCGAGTTTGAGTACCTGGAATGTTTTTTTATTAATTTTATTCTCTTCAGTGAGGTGATTCTGAGTGGATCACAGCAGTATTTTGCAGAATACGTAAATTAAATCCAAGCGAACCTTTCCAGTGAACGCTGCGCTGAAGGACACGATGATCAGAATGTTGAATACGGCTGATCTAAAATGTTAAAGTTTGAGTCCACAGTTGCTGGGTCAGCCTCCCATATCCTCAGTTGCTGGGCCAGCCTCCCAGATCCTCAGTTGCTGGGCCAGCCTCCCAGATCCTCAGTTGCTGGGCCAGCCTCCCAGATCCTCAGTTGCTGGGCCAGCCTCCCAGATCCTCAGTTGCTGGGCCAGCCTCCCAGATCCTCAGTTGCTGGGCCAGCCTCCCAGATCCTCAGTTGCTGGGCCAGCCTCCCAGATCCTCAGTTGCTGGGCCAGCCTCCCAGATCCTCAGTTGCTGGGCCAGCCTCCCAGATCCTCAGTTGCTGGGCCAGCCTTCCAGATCCTCAGTTCCTGGGCCAGCCTCCCAGATCCTCAGTTGCTGGGCCAGCCTCCCAGATCCTCAGTTGCTGGGCCAGCCTCCCAGATCCTCAGTTGCTGGGCCAGCCTTCCAGATCCTAAGTTGCTGGGCCAGCCTCCCAGATCCTCAGTTGCTGGGCCAGCCTCCCAGATCCTCAGTTGCTGGGCCAGCCTCCCAGATCCTCAGTTGCTGGGCCAGCCTCCCAGATCCTCAGTTGCTGGGCCAGCCTCCCAGATCCTCAGTTGCTGGGCCAGCCGACTCCCAGATCCTCAGTTGCTGGGCCAGCCTCCCAGATCCTCAGTTGCTGGGCCAGCCTCCCAGATCCTCAGTTGCTGGGCCAGCCTCCCAGATCCTCAGTTGCTGGGCCAGCCTTCCAGATCCTCAGTTGCTGGGCCAGCCTCCCAGATCCTCAGTTGCTGGGCCAGCCTCCCAGATCCTCAGTTGCTGGGCCAGCCTCCCAGATCCTCAGTTGCTGGGCCAGCCTCCCAGATCCTCAGTTGCTGGGCCAGCCTTCCAGATCCTCAGTTCCTGGGCCAGCCTCCCAGATCCTCAGTTGCTGGGCCAGCCTCCCAGATCCTCAGTTGCTGGGCCAGCCTCCCAGATCCTCAGTTGCTGGGCCAGCCTTCCAGATCCTCAGTTGCTGGGCCAGCCTCCCAGATCCTCAGTTGCTGGGCCAGCCTCCCAGATCCTCAGTTGCTGGGCCAGCCTCCCAGATCCTCAGTTGCTGGGCCAGCCTCCCAGATCCTCAGTTGCTGGGCCAGCCTCCCAGATCCTCAGTTGCTGGGCCAGCCTTCCAGATCCTCAGTTGCTGGGCCAGCCTCCCAGATCCTCAGTTGCTGGGCCAGCCTCCCAGATCCTCAGTTGCTGGGCCAGCCTCCCAGATCCTCAGTTGCTGGGCCAGCCTCCCAGATCCTCAGTTGCTGGGCCAGCCTCCCAGATCCTCAGTTGCTGGGCCAGCCGACTCCCAGATCCTCAGTTGCTGGGCCAGCCTCCCAGATCCTCAGTTGCTGGGCCAGCCTCCCAGATCCTCAGTTGCTGGGCCAGCCTCCCAGATCCTCAGTTGCTGGGCCAGCCTCCCAGAGCCTCCCAGATCCTCAGTTGCTGGGCCAGCCTCCCAGATCCTCAGTTGCTGGGCCAGCCTCCCAGATCCTCAGTTGCTGGGCCAGCCTCCCAGATCCTCAGTTGCTGGGCCAGCCTCCCAGATCCTCAGTTGCTGGGCCAGCCGACTCCCAGATCCTCAGTTGCTGGGCCAGCCTCCCAGATCCTCAGTTGCTGGGCCAGCCTCCCAGATCCTCAGTTGCTGGGCCAGCCTCCCAGATCCTCAGTTGCTGGGCCAGCCTCCCAGAGCCTCCCAGATCCTCAGTTGCTGGGCCAGCCTCCCAGATCCTCAGTTGCTGGGCCAGCCTCCCAGATCCTCAGTTGCTGGGCCAGCCTCCCAGATCCTCAGTTGCTGGCCAGCTTCCCAGATCCTCAGTTCTGGGCCAGCCTCCCAGATCCTCAGTTGCTGGGCCAGCCTCCCAGATCCTCAGTTGCTGGTCCAGCCTCCCAGATCCTCAGTTGCTGGGCCAGCCTCCCAGATCCTCAGTTCCTGGGCCAGCCTCCCAGATCCTCAGTTGCTGGGCCAACCTCCCAGATCCTCAATTGCTGGCCAGCTTCCCAGATCCTCAGTTGCTGGGCCAGCCTCCCAAATCCTCAGTTGCTAGGCCAGCCTCCCAGATCCTCAGTTGCTGGGCCAACCTCCCAGATCCTCAATTGCTGGCCAGCTTCCCAGATCCTCAGTTGCTGGGCCAGCCTCCCAAATCCTCAGTTGCTAGGCCAGCCTCCCAGATCCTTAGTTGCTAGGCCAGCCTCCCAGATCCTCAGTTTCTGGGCCACCCTCTTAGATCCTCAGTTGCTGGGCCAGCCTCCCAAATCCTCAGTTGCTTAAAATTCCATCCGGGAAGTTCCCGATCTGTTAATGAACCAGTACCACAGCAGCTCATAGCACACCTGAAATTACTGAAACATGAGAGTTAAAGTACTACGAACACATTTTAACTGGTTCCTCTTTGGTTTCATCAAAACCAGCTGCAGCACCATGCATAGCTACTATAATCTGCTCAAGTCAGCAACAGGTGCGGACTTCAGAGCTCCCTCACCCGGCAATGGTGCCAACCCCGGCATCCGAGTCCATGGCAACCGCCGACATCGAGCTGAACAGTTCGGGCGCGGACGAGCCGGCCGCCATGAAGGTGGCGCCAGCCACGTCCTCGGAGAGCTTCAGCTTCTCGGAAATCACCTCAAGCGACGGGACGAAGAAGTCGTCGCATACGATGGCCACGGCTGGAAGTTGGAGTGGTGGATGGGGGTGGAATTGCATGGCAGAACAGCTGGTCAACCGCTTCTTGACTCTGGTTGGGCAATTCACTGCAGTTTCAGAATGGATTTTATCGAGTGGTGGACCCGCAACCAGCGAGGAGGGGCCAGAACTCATGATAATTCCAACCCACAGGGTGTTCCAGCGGAGCTGAATTTCTGATTGTCAGGCGCGAGAGCAAGGCAAACAGGGAGAGAGGGAGAGAGGGAGAGGAGAGAGGGAGAGAGGGAGAGGAGAGAGGGAGAGAGGGAGAGGGAGAGGAGAGAGGGAGAGGAGAGAGGGAGGGAGGGAGAGGAGAGAGGGAGAGAGGGAGAGGAGAGAGGGAGAGAGGGAGAGGAGAGAGGGAGAGAGGGAGAGGAGAGAGGGAGAGAGGGAGAGGAGAGAGGGAGAGAGGGAGAGGAGAGAGGGAAGAGGGAGAGGGGGAGAGGGAGACAGAGCGAGAGAGAAAAGAAGAGAAGGAGCTGCAGGAGAGAAGGTGAGGAGAGTGGGAGAGAGGGAAGATTGAGAGAGGGAGAGGAGAGAAGGAAAGAGGAAGAGGGAGAGCGAGAGGCGGGGAGGGAGAAAAGAGAGAAAGAGAGAAGGAGTGAAGAGAGGGAGAGAGGGAGAGGAGAGAGGGAGAGAGGGAGAGGAGAGAGGGAGAGAGGGAGAGGAGAGAGGGAGAGAGGGAGAGGAGAGAGGGAAGAGGGAGAGGGGGAGAGGGAGACAGAGCGAGAGAGAAAAGAAGAGAAGGAGCTGCAGGAGAGAAGGTGAGGAGAGTGGGAGAGAGGGAAGATTGAGAGAGGGAGAGGAGAGAAGGAAAGAGGAAGAGGGAGAGCGAGAGGCGGGGAGGGAGAAAGAGAGAAAGAGAGAAGGAGTGAAGAGAGGGAGAGAGGAGACAGCGAGAAAACACAGGGGATAGACATTCCTGATGCATGCGTGTACAAAGTGAAACTGCGGCTTCTAAGAAATTTATTTTTCAAGTCCTTTGTGTTTGAATGCGGGAAAATTTTCCTGGTTATTTCATAAATACTTAAGGAAGTTAAGCTGCTGGATATATGTATTCAAAAATATTACTCATAGTAATAGCACATCAAGAAATTGCAATCTAATGTTACAACCAAATCATCATTTATTTATCGAAAATGGTTCATTTTCCGGAGCCATTGTGCTCTACAAAGTACTGGTTGGAAACTGAATGTTAAGGACGCAGTGTCCTTGAGTTCCGGTTGATTCTTGACAGTTCCTTTTATGAGTAAGGAATTTTATTCTTAGCTCATGGGAATCCCGGGTATTTGGAAGGTTGTAACCATGGCAACAGAGAGGCAGGGAGAGTGGAGGTGAGAGGCGACAGCTAGGGAATCCCTCCCAGTCTTCCCGACACAATGAGGGCTGCATGGCTGTGCATTGTCCCCAAATCCAGTCAGAACTGCATCACAGCCTCACGGCTCCCCAGCGCTGGATGAATCCAGATCAAATCAGTCTGGTACAAGCTGAATTTGGTCTGGTCCAGTTTCAAGCAGCGCGCGAGGGCGTCACAATATTTTTTTCTGATTTTTCATATCAGAGGCTTGGCCACTCATTGTTGTTGTGGCCGTTGCTAAGGTCTGTCTGGCTCTTCTTTGGCGGAAAATGGGATCTTTGGGAGAGAAGGAAGGCGAGACAGGGAGACAGGGAGAGAGGGAGAGGGAGAGAGAGGGAGAGGGGGAGAAAGTGAAAGAGGGAGAAGGAGAGAGGGAGAGAGGGAGAGAGGAAGAGAGGGAGAGAGGGAGAGAGGGAGAGAGAGAGGGAGAGGGAGTGAGAGGGAGAGAGGGAGAGGGGGAGAAAGTGAAAGAGGGAGAAGGAGAGAGGGAGAGAGGGAGAGAGGGAGAGAGGGAGAGAGGGAGAGAGGGAGAGAGGGAGAGAGGGAGAGAGGGAGAGAGGGAGAGAGAGAGAGAGAGAGTTATACATTCTCATTCACTTGCAATATAGTTTAAAATAGTTTCGCTACTAAAATAACAAAGTTGCTCACCAATAAAAGTGACAATCGTGAGAAAGATGTACAGCACGATAAAGGCAGGCTGGTAGCCGGTGGCCTGCTCACTGTCGCAGTGCTCCAACGATACGGCCGCCTTTGGCGCGTGTTTGAGCAGCTCGCACTTGCTATTGTAGTAAGTCTTGTTGGCGTCCGAGCCCGATGACACGGACAGCAGACGGCGGCCCGGCTCCGCGGATGCTGGCGCGCCAGATTTCATTTCATAAATTAATTTGCTAATTGTGTATCTGTCTGTCTGTCTGTCTGTCTGTCTGTCTGTCTGTCTGTCTGTCTGTCTGTCTGTCTGTCTGTCTGTCTGTCTGTCTGTCTGTCTGTCTGTCTGTCTGTCTGTCTGTCTGTCTGTCTGTCTGTCTGTCTGTCTGTCTGTCTGTCTGTCTGTCTGTCTGTCTGTCTGTCTGTCTGTCTGTCTGTCTGTCTGTCTGTCTGTCTGTCTGTCTGTCTGTCTGTCTGTCTGTCTGTCTGTCTGTCTGTCTGTCTGTCTGTCTGTCTGTCTGTCTGTCTGTCTGTCTGTCTGTCTGTCTGTCTGTCTGTCTGTCTGTCTGTCGGTCTGTCTGTCTGTCGGTCTGTCTGTCTGTCTGTCTGTCTGTCTGTCTGTCAGTCTGTCTGTCTGTCTGTCTGTCTATCTATGTATCTATCTATCTATCTATCTATCTATCTATCTATCTATCTATCCATCAATCTAAAATATCTACATAACATACCAGGCCACGCAGTCAGGTCAGGCGGGGCCGTCAGTATCCCCCTCAAGGCCCCGCTGCAGAGACCGGCCGCCAGCAACAAGCTCAGTGACACAGCAGAGGCCAGCAGTGGATGCGGCCGCCCCACATAGTTCGCATAGTCCAGGGTTCGATTCCACTGGCCCTTGCGAATCGCCGCTCGAAACAGGCGAACCATGGCCTCTAGATTGGCTCGATAGCCTCAGAAACAGACGCGCAGGCAGACAAAGGAAAGAACCAGTTCGACCCGCCCTGAGCTGATGAGGCCTTTACTTATTCTACTCGTTTCTACATCCTCCGCGTTGCCATGCAGTCTCTACCGCTAAGGTTGCTGATGGCAACGTGCAATTCTAACCTGGTATTGGTTGGGCAATTAAAGAGAAGGAAGCGTGTGAAGCTCTCGGTGTACTTTTTAGTCTCTTGAGTGGATCCTGAGAAGCTTTTGGGGATTGAAATAAACAAGATAAAGTGTGGCGATTATGCGATCCTATTGCGATCATTTCAAAGGCGCCGTTAGAGGCGCTTTTGGAGGCGCCATTGTGGGCGTGGGCGTTTTTTTGAGGCGCTGCTTGTGTCGCTGCTGTGGGGTTACCCGAATCCTGCAACCGGGCTTTGTCTACTCATGCGTGGTCGAGCAGCAATCGAGCAGTCCACAGTTGCTGGGCCAGCCGCCTCCCAGATCCTCAGTTGCTGGTCCAGCCGCCTCCCAGATCCTCAGTTGCTGGGCCAGCCTCCCAGATCCACAGTTGCTGGGCCAGCCTCCCAGATCCTCAGTTGCTGGGCCAGCCTCCCAGATCCTCAGTTGCTGGGCCAGCCTCCCAGATCCTCAGTTGCTAGTCCAGCCGCCTCCCAGATCCTCAGTTGCTGGGCCACTGCCTCCCAGATCCTCAGTTGCTGGGCCAGCCTTCCAGATCCTCAGTTGCTGGGCCACTGCCTCCCAGATCCTCAGTTGCTGGGCCAGCCTCCCAGATCCTCAGTTGCTGTGCCAGCCTCCCAGATCCTCAGTTGCTGGTCCAGCCGCCTCCCAGATCCTCAGTTGCTGGTCCAGCCGCCTCCCAGATCCTCAGTTGCTGGGCCAGCCGCCTCCCAGATCCTCAGTTGCTGGGCCAGCCTTCCAGATTCTAAGTTGCTGGGCCAGCCTTCCAGATCCTAAGTTGCTGGGCCAGCCTTCCAGATCCTAAGTTGCTGGGCCAGCCTCCCAGATCCTAAGTTGCTGGGCCAGCCTCCCAGATCCTCAGTTGCTGGGCCAGCCTCCCAGATCCTCAGTTGCTGGTCCAGCCGCCTCCCAGATCCTCAGTTGCTGGGCCAGCCGCCTCCCAGATCCTCAGTTGCTGGGCCAGCCTTCAAGATTCTAAGTTGCTGGGCCAGCCTTCCAGATCCTCAGTTGCTGTGCCAGCCTCCCAGATCCTCAGTTGCTGCGCCAGCCAGCCTCCCAGATCCTCAGTTGCTGGGCCAGCCTCCCAGATCCTCAATTGCTGGGCCAGCCTCCCAGATCCTCAGTTGCTGGGCCAGCCTCCCAGATCCTCAGTTGCTGGGCCAGCCTTCCAGATCCTAAGTTGCTGGGCCAGCCTCCCAGATCCTCAGTTGCTGGGCCAGCCTTCCAGATCCTAAGTTGCTGGGCCAGCCTCCCAGATCCTCAGTTGCTGGGCCAGCCGCCTCCCAGATCCTCAGTTGCTGGGCCAGCCTCCCAGATCCTCAGTTGCTGGGCCAGCCTCCCAAATCCTCAGTTGCTGGGCCAGCCTCCCAGATCCTCAGTTGCTGGGCTAGCCTCCCAGATTCTCAGTTCCTGGGCCAGCCTCCCAGATCCTCAGTTGCCTACAATTCTAGCCAGGAAATGCCAGATCTACAGGTAAATGAACCAGTGCCACAGCAGCTCATAGCACACCTGAAATTACTGAAGCACGCGAGTTAATGTACTATGAACACATTTTAACTGGTTCCTCTTTGGTTTCATCAGAACCATCTTCAGCAGCATGCATAGCAACTATAATCTGCAACCGCGGGCTTTGTCTACTCATGCGTGGTTGAGCAGCAATCGAGGCGAAAACTGCAAGCCTGACCCGTGAATGCCCTTTATTGTCTCTTACCTCCACGTGCATTTCTACAGCAGCTGCACATTCTATCATTACATTTGCAGTCTTTGGCGGAGAGGGCTTGATTCTCACCCTCCAATACACACTGATTGCTGCATTGTGATCGACCGGGACCTGCCTCATTAGCCTTAGGTAGGTGTAGATTAACAAAATATCATAAATAGCATTGACTCTCTGGGTCATTCGGCAGCTGTCAATGCTCAAAAGTAATCTGAGATGAGGTTCGAAACGAAAGTATGAGGGCTTCTGGGCTTACTAGCTCGTTATCTGTTTTCATTCAGTTCCATTTCATTCCATTCCAATCCATTCCATTTCAATCCATTCTATTCCATTCCATTCCTATCCATTCCATTCCATTCCATTCCTATCCATTTCATTATATTCCATTCCATTCCATCCCATTCCATTCCATTCTATTCCATTCCATTATATTCCATTCTATTATATTCCATTCTATTCCATTCCATTATATTCCATTCTATTACATTCCATTCCATTCCATTCCATTCCATTCCATTCCATTCCATTCCATTCCATTCCATTATATTCCATTCTATTACATTCTATTTCCTTCAATTCTATTATATTCCATTATCTAATAATTTTGCTAAGTGAATTTGAAGACAAAGTTGAGGTTAAATAATAAGACAAATGCGCCACTTTAACTACTGCTCCAGTAGCTAGGTAGTTGTTAGTCGAAAGAATTCTGCAATAAAAATTTTTGTATCAACTTGACTTAAAGTGACATACTGAAATTTAAAATTTAAACTATTTGAATTAAAAAAAAATTGTTTTACCGCTAAGCCGCATAATGACGAAACAGTTTTTATTATTTTTACACACGAGATTTGGGGACGAGAGCGATAAGAAGTGAAAATAGCCACTGAAAGTGAACAGGAGTTTTATTGCTCTGATAAGGCACATGGCAGTACATAGAAGGCCGCACACGCCTCGAATTTATAGCTGCAGGAAATTCCAAAATTGAATACGTCAATTAATGCGCCAGCAGAGTCCAAGAGTGAGCTTGGAAGTTCGGAATGGGCAATGCGGACTCGAAGCTGGCAGCATCAGCGCAGAGGCTGCTGCACGCGGCCATCAGAGGCAAATTGCAGAGGGTCCGCGAGCTGGTCGAACAGATTTCGGACGAGAATTTCAGACAGCAGAGCTGCCTACTGGCCGCAGAGTCTGCTTCGAGGCGGGGTAAAATGGCAGCAGTGGAAGTTCTGCTTCAGTACATTCCTGACCAGAGGCGCAGGGACCTGTTCGGCTCGAGAAATTTAGAGTTCGCCATTAACAGCCAAAACCAGGAAGCGGTCGTTTTCTACTTGAATTCCATTTCTGACAGAAATTTGCTGAAAAACTGCTGCGCCAAAGCAGCGGGAACTGCCTCCAATGCCCGCGACTGGGGCGTGGTCAGATTTCTGGTGCAGCTGGTTCCCAATAGGGAGCTCCGAGACCTGTGCTGCATTATGGCCGCGCCCGCCGCTAGACGGGAAAGGAACTGGAGTGTAGTAAGATTTCTCGTGCTGAACATCAGCTCCCAAGCCAATAAGGATGCTCTATGTGTTAAAGCGGCAGAGTCTGCAACGGCTGACAGCAGCTGGTCAAGCTGGGCGACAGCTCAGTTCCTCATTCAGGCCATCGGCAGCCCCCAACTCAGAGATCGGTGCTGCATGCAAGCTGCTGAAGCCGCCGCCAGAGCCATGAACCTGCTCATGCTGCGCGCTTGTCTCCAGTTGGCAGCGAAGTCGTCCATTTTTCAAATCGCCGATCCAAATCCCGGCATCCCGGCGCACTGGCTGGCCCACGACTCTTCGCTGCTGGACGCCCTCTCGCATCTGACCATCTCAGATGACAACACAATATTGATGGCCACCCTGGCTCAGATGCAGCCAGCTCAGATGTTCCAGCTGCTCCGTCTGTCAGTCAACCATGGCCATGTCTCGCTGGCCCAGACGCTCATCAATAAAAATCGCCTCTACATAAAAGAGAATGCGATCGATCTGCCTGACGGCACGGGAGCCACAGTTCTCATGCTGGCAGCAGACGCAGGCCACCATGAGCTCATTGAGCAGCTGTTGGAAATCGGCGCGTCGGTGCGAGCTGAGGATCGTCAAGGTCGGACGGCTTTGTCCCGGGCTTGTGAAGCAGGCCACGTGAGAGCTGCCAAGGCTCTGACAGACGGAGGCGCAGAAATCTGTCACCGGGACCATCGGGGCCTGACGTGCAAGCAGCTGGCTGCCGACAATAATCCACCCATCGTGCTCGAGCTGCTGAGTGAAACAGCAGTAATGGAGGAAGACAGTACAGACGGAGCAACTGCTGGAGGCGAGCTTAAACAGTAAGTTCCAGGAATAACAGAAAAAATCTGTTACTTAAACATCATCAGAGCTGGTCAATCCGTAATGGTGTTTTCCCTGCTACACTAAGTTTTTAACCTCAACTGCATTCCCAGTGAGCGGCCACGGAAGATAAGCAAGGAGCTGCATCGACTGCTCTGTGAGGCTGGATTCACTCAGCACAGAGCAGTGTGCCAGCAACGATTGGCGGACCTCCTGGAGGAAGGTAGTCGAGCGCTGACACAAGAGGACAGACAGATGACTGGCAGCTTCGCTGAGGGCTGGGCCAACAGTCTGGTACAGGTGAACGGCAGGACAGGGGCTGACTCCGACATCGACTGGACTGTCTTGGTTCCGGGACAAACTTTTCACCTGAAAGGCGCCTGCGTTAATTCCACTGCTTGCAGACATGCCAGACTGCTGGCGGTCAATGAAGGCCATGCGCAGGTTGACGTGGGGTCAGGTAAACGTTAATAAAAAATTACTTACTTACTCACTTACTTACTTACTTACTTACTTACTTACTTACTTACTTACTTACTTACTTACTTACTTACTTACTTACTTACTTACTTACTTACTTACTTACTTACTTGCTTACTTACTTACTTACTTACTTACTTACTTACTTACTTACTTACTTACTTACTTACTTACTTACTTGCTTACTTACTTACTTACTTACTTGCTTACTTACTTACTTACTTACTTACTTACTTACTTACTTGCTTACTTACTTACTTACTTGCTTGCTTACTTACTTACTTACTTACTTACTTACTTACTTACTTACTTGCTTACTTGCTTACTTACTTACTTACTTACTTACTTACTTACTTACTTACTTACTTACTTACTTACTTGCTTACTTACTTACTTACTTGCTTGCTTACTTACTTACTTACTTACTTACTTGCTTACTTACTTGCTTGCTTACTTACTTACTTACTTACTTACTTACTTACTTACTTACTTACTTACTTACTTACTTACTTACTTACTTACTTACTTACTTACTTACTTACTTACTTACTTACTTACTTACTTACTTACTTACTTACTTACTTACTTACTTACTTACTTACTTACTTGCTTACTTACTTACTTACTTACTTACTTACTTACTTACTTACTTACTTACTTGCTTACTTACTTACTTACTTGCTTGCTTACTTACTTACTTACTTACTTACTTACTTACTTACTTACTTACTTGCTTACTTGCTTACTTGCTTACTTGCTTACTTACTTACTTACTTACTTACTTACTTACTTACTTACTTACTTACTTACTTGCTTGCTTACTTACTTACTTACTTACTTACTTACTTACTTACTTACTTACTTGCTTACTTACTTACTTACTTACTGCTGTTTTCAGGCAGCCAGCCTGCAATGACTGCCCCAGCCTGCGGTGTACGACCTACCCAGGACACCTGTAGGGCTATTCAGTGCTGCAGCGGCTACTTCAAGTACAGGATACATATTCTGCCCAAATATTTTCTAACACCCGTTCACCTTGTGAGTGCAACGAGGCCAGACTCAAGCAATGAGCTCAGGGTGAGCTTTAGCTTCCATGAACGACAGATAATGAGAAATTTGAGCACAGTTCAGGGCCAGCTATTCACCATGATCAAGTTCATCTTTAAAAAATACTTACCAATCAATATGTCAACGCCAGGACTCAAGACGTATCACGCAAAGACGTTACTCTTTTTCATGCTTAAGAAGCACGCTTATTTTGATAGCATAACACAACTCTGGAAACCCGAGCATCTGGTAATACTGCTTAGAGAATCTCTCGACATGATGCTGAGCTTCATCGACTCCAGCGACTCACCGCACGTGTGCATGCCGCACTTTTTTATGGCTGACGCTCCGCTTTACTTCAAAAACGCCGGACTTGGCGGCGAATTCGACAACACGAAGGCGAGAGTTCGGCACCAGCTGGCTCTGCTGAGGCAAGACTTCAGCGGCGTTGTAACGCAACTTCGTCAACTCGTGAAGCCTTTGCAGTCACCAAATTTCTACTTTCACCCGTTCACTCTGCTGCAAACAGAGTCGATTGCTACTCAAAAGGCTCTAGGACCTGCTCCGGAGCGACACCAGCGGCTCTTTGCCGCATACGCAGTTATTGACGACTGTCTGTTTGAGCTGCAAAAACAATCAGCTAGCAAAGAGGCACTGACCAGGTTGCTTGAGTCTATTAACTTAGTTTGGTGCAAATGTGCCTATGTGTGCATCAAGATCATGATGCACTTGAAGTTTGGGGAACCAATGCTCGCCTTGAGTGACGTCACTGCACTCCGAAATGTGACAGTGAAAAGGGGCTGGAAACCGGCTGAAATATTAAATCCGGAGGAGTTTCCACAACTCAAATTCGACTGGGCGTGGAGGTTCTGCTTCCCATGCGACACCCAGCCTCGCTTCCCGTTTCTTCCCGAGTTCACTCAGACTCTGTTCACAGCCAGACTGTCGCAGCCCCGCTCCGCCCATGTCTACGTGAACTTCAACTGCCTGAGTTGGAGTCTGCAAGCTGAGTTACTCGAAACTGACGCTTCAATTAACTTCGACGCGTGGCTCGAAGAGCTGCAAGAAGACCCGGACTTGGAAGAGCTGCTCACCACGGCTCAATACAGCAACTGCCCGGACCACCTGTGGTTTTGCCTGCAGCAGATTCAGGCAATTAAAGATGAACGCCGCATCGTCATGGAGACTCAAGACGAAGATAAAATCCAATTAGTAGTAGACAAGCTGCATCGGCTGCTTTCGAGAAAGTCTGCTTCACCGAATCAACGTCAACCAGAAGTTGCTAATCACGTTCCTATGGCACTAGATGTATGCACTCACCTGTGATGCATGCCTACAATGTACAACAGTATTCACCAAGCGTATTGAATCCTCGTACGTACGATTTGCACTCACTTGACCTCCAGATCGGCCGGCCATATTATATTTTGATTTCGCTTTGGTTTACGCAGTAAATTAATCAAACCTTTGCAATTACGAGCTAGAACAAAAGTAGAACCTGGACCATACAGTAGTTTAATCTACATTAACGATTTTTGATAATAAAATATATTCAAATGAATGATTAAGCTTAAATTACACGTGTATACATGTATCAGAAACTTAATAAGTAGATTTTTTAAAATGCAGGGCGGTGCTATGTGTATTTCAACAATATGTTTTCTTATAAATATTAGTACATGGACACTTATAACGATTTTGGCTAAATGTTTTTTTAATGCACAACACGTAAAATTTTATGCTCACTGTAACCGTACATGTATTTTTGTGTTGATTTGCTAATAAATTCATCAATGAAATACATCAGAGTTTTACTTAGGCCGCGATTAGAATTCAAGTAGTACCTCAATGCATGCGCAGTACATGCAGTAGCGATGGTGCAAGAGATAAGACAAAAACTTACAAATGGTGATCAACGAACAGCAGGAATTCATGTGATAAATTTACAAGATGTACATGTACCCAGGGGCGTCGCCACCGGGGGAGGGACAGTGGGACATGCCCCCCCCCCCCCCAGTAAAAGTTGTGGGGGGCATGCCAATGCTTTGTCCCCCACCCAAGCTTATGACCCGCTTTTGAAAAATCAAATATTTTGCTTCAGGGTGACAAAACATAGTACCTGCAGCGCAAAAATGAGTAGGCGCTAAAATGAGTGCCTGCGGCGCCAAATGAGCGCTGACAACACCGATTCAAAAACTAATGTACATGCACATGTAGAATTCTTGGCTTTGTCTCCACCATAAAATTCATGGCGACGCCCCTGCATGTACCCAATTCTCATGCACATAATTTAGAACGACACTCCCTTGATGTACTTGTAGAAGTAAACGAACCCAGTTCTGCAATCTCAGATCATCTGCAGTTAATCCTAACTTCATGTATATTGTACGTCTTTGTTCTTATGTCTTTTTGTTTTCCATTCTACAGACATGTAGAGCTAGCTTCCTAATTGAATGTGTTTTCTGGGTCCATGATCGTATACGAGAAGTACGTGTTTACAAAAGTACAAGTAAGCATGTCGTATACACGAGTGCTAGCTAGCCTAAGTGTCAAATATATATGTACTGTACCGTGCTACATGACGATTGCCCAAGGGCGTGTGAACGCACGAAGTCCCAGGAAGAACTGAGACGCTTGTCACAATGTGTTATAAGTGTGTTTGTGTACAAAAATAATTACATGTTCATAGCTTGCTTTAACAGTAGAACTTCCGGCCAGCTGGCGGGAATTCCTCCCTGAAAACTTTGTATACACCATTGAATACACTAGCAAAACTATAGCACTAGCAAAAAATCCGACCTTCTGGCAGAATCGTCGAATTTAATTTCGACGGTCCGTTCGAGGAGCTACAATTTTTGTTTAAGGTGCATTTGCGCAACAATAAAAAAAACTTAATTATAGCCCGTGGTTCTTGGATTTTGTGTGCCTGCATGCGTTGCGCAGCAAAAAAATTTCAGTGGGCAAATCCCCCCTTGGTAGTTGATCGACGCGGTCAAAAAAATGGCTCATTGCTCCTAATGTACTTTTAACTGCATGGATTAACCACAGATATTCGGGAGGCAAAATGCAGTTAAAGAGCACAAAACGGTTTTGATACACTACCCAACTTGTGCATGTATTTTCCAGGTCCATTTATATGGACCTTATACATTTTGTACATATGCGCATGCGCTGCATCGCATCCCCACCAAAAGTTATTTATAAAGCATATTTTTAATGTTCAATAATGCGTATCATCTGCTGATAAATGCTCAAAAAAGTTAATATACGAGTCGTCATTTTTTTTTACGAAAAGCTTCTGGTCACCAAATTTCTCTCTTGAGTGTTGCCTCTTGTTGCCTCTTCATGAATATATGTAGCTACATGTCAAACGTACATATGTACATGTACATGTAGAAACAGCACATTTATAAATATTAATATGAACTCTTTGGACGTACAAAGCGCTTTTTGAGTCCGAAAAATACCAAGTCAACGGCAATCGGCCTTCCGTGCGGCCTGTGCCGTGCCTTGTGCAGCTGTGAGACGACGAGGCTGCAGACTGCCATCAAATGAGGGAAGGGACCAAATGACATATAAAATGTACAAATGAATCGAATTTGATGTTTAAGTTGTGTCATCACGTAAAATCTGGTCCTATTGATTGCCGTGTGAACGAGCCACCAATTGGGATCAATCGTATAAGTCTCGATCAAGGCTAGACAGCCGCTTCAAACGTAGCGCCGCCTTCAATTCCCTGAAACTTTAGCCGGAATTTGCTGCTATTTATTACTAGAGATAAATAGTTCTTGATAGAGATAGATATGATAGAAATTTCCTATCTTTAGGCCTAAAAAATGCAATTCCGCCGAAGGATTGTAAAATCTGTGGGGATGTGCTGTGTACCTTGTCCTTAAAGTTAACGTGATTTACGAGAAAAAAGTTGTGAAATGCATGTCACCGCAAGCCACCGCATGCATGTGGCCTCTTATTTTGTATTTTCCTTTTTATAATATGTATGACCATTTAGACAGGTACAGCTGACAAATAATGAAAGGTTGAATCAAACAAGGTGTTCTGACTTCTGAGTAGGCCTAGCTTTGAATTTGTTGGAACGATAGGCCTATCAAATTTAATCCGAGTTTTTTGTTTTATACATTTTAGGCCCCTCTGGCTTTATGGCTTTATATTAAGTTATCAGTTTTAAATATAAATAAGCCTACTTTAGGGCCTACTTTAGTGAGTCTTGTAAATTCGGATGGACTAGTCAGTCTAGTAATAACTTGTATCTTATTTTTTTGCAATATATTTTGGCTACTAGGCCTAGGCTATAGTATAGGCCTGAAATCATTTTTGTAAGAAAAACTTAAGACCTTAAGTTTTTAAATATTTTATTAATACTTTTAATATAGGCCTAACTAATTTCTATGCCTAATAATGCTAATGTATCATTTCTAGCTTTTTTACCCTTTATTTATTTATTCAATAATAGGCTATTGATAAAAATAGGCCTTGCCTCTAGGGCCTATCCCTATGGCTATATGCAGCCAGAATAGGCCTAGTCAAAACCTTAGGCTTAGCTTTGCAAATTGCAACGATGCTTGAATAAACCTAGTCAGTCTCAGGCCTAAAATCCATAAAGCCTTAAGGACACTATAATCATAAAAACAATTTTTGGTTTTTTACTATGGTATGACAAATAAAGGCAGGAAGATGTACGGTTTGTATGTATAGCGGTTAAATTTGATAATCTAGTGCCAGCAGCCGACTTCCCTTAGTGTAAATTGCAGATTTGGTATGTTGACTTGAAGGTTAGGTTTGGATTGGTAGCTGCTTAATTTTAGTGCAACTAAAGCAATTGAATGTGATGGCTAAGGGGCCCACGAGAAGTAGAGCAAAAACCTAAGAGAGAAGGGAGAGAGTGGCGGCTGACTGCAAGCATATATTTAATTGGTAGGTAAACAGATAACAAACAACAAAACCTAATCCAAAACCCAGACAAACTGGGTAAATGGTAAAAGTAATTATGACTGTCTATCTTATTAAGGCTAAATGCTTTGTCATCTAATTAGTATTATACTTATATCTGGTATTCTGCTATATTGCATTTTTTAACTACAATTTTAGACCCTATCTGTGTTGCATATCCACTATGATCCACAGGTTTTCTAGGCCTATACTATACTTATTTCAATAGAGGGGATTGAGATATCTTAGACTTAGCCAATCCAAGGATTGAAAGTTTCAATATACATGTATATTACTAATTCCTTTAACTCATTTTCTTCTAATTTTGTTAAACCTCTAAATTTTGCTTTAGTAGGCCCTATTTATAGACCTATCTAATATTTTTTATTCAAAGAAACAATATTTATCAAATAGAAAAACAGAAAAAATAGCTTTTTAAAATCTTATTGGACTCCTTATTTGGATGCAATTTAGCATTTTAAATGCTAGTGAAAAAACCTAGTAGATGATTTATTTCTCTGATATGATTGATAAAGTTTGTCAAGATGGCCTAACTAAAAATAATGCATAGCTAAATTCTATTTTGCTTTCATGCCAATCATGGATCATCCCTATATTTGTGAGTATGCCAAGAGCAATCGGTCTAGCTGCAAAGGCTGCAAGATGTCTATCTCAAAAGATTCGCTACGATTGGCTGTTATGGTCCAGGTAAGGCAATGGATTGTTTCAGCTGCTTATCCTAGTTGGCCAAAAAAACCATAGTTGCTGATATCTAGGTATTTAAGTCAAAGTTAGTCTTGCAATAACGAGTATCATTTTAAGGCATTCTTACTCTTGCCTTATGTGCTGTGCTAGGTTTTGTAGTGTCATTTAGCATTTTATATATATTTGCTTTTGTCCTTTTTTGCCCTTGAATTTATAGTGCATAGTTAATTGGTTTGGAGACATATTTGCCTTTTCCACCCTGTTACCTAGGGCCTGTGCTATAAATTTAAGAACAAGAAGTTAGGAACTAGGAGTCAGGAGTGCTCCTAGCAACAGGTGAATTGATTTTGTATGCTATAGAGTTCAAGAATCAGGAGTTAGAGCTAGTAGTTGTTCCAATGAGTGTAGCATAAGAGTGAGGAGGAGTTCTAAGGCAATTGGCTAATGACTCTACCAATCTGTGTGCTGTATTTTATAAACTCCTAAATGCGTGCACCTTAAAAAGTAGTTCTACAAGTACTTTGACAAAATACAGTTCAAGCTTTATTGCTGTGAATAGCGGCTGTTATGAGCTAAAGCAATAAAACATTTTAGGCTACCAGGTTGGGAATTTAATTAGGAGCAAATGGTAGCGCATAGAGGTGTGGTTCAACTGCTATTAAAATTAATTGCTCTCATTTCATAAACAACAAACACTCAAATAAGAAATATCACACAAGGAGGGTCATTTAGAAATATGAATATGATTTTTGATGGTTTAAGATGCAACATGTTTGTTGGAACTGGTGTACAAAATGTAGAAGTGCATTGAGGGGAAGAACAAGCAATGGGATAATTAGGGACTCTTTGAGCTTAAGGTAACCTGGGCACTTTGGCTCATTCTATAGGACACGAACTAAAATATACTCTTATACATGTACGGCAACTCCTAGCTCCTACTCCCTACTTATTCTGTAGCACGGGCCCTGGTCGTTGGGTGTTGAGCGCATGTGTGGTCTAAATTCATAATGCCAAATTAAAAAACCAGGACGTTGGCTACCAAAACTAATTTGCATGGCCAGTGCAATTTCAATGTTGTGCACGTATGATTAGTCAATGACACACTAGGCGCACAAAAACAAGCTGACTGAAGTTCTAGGTTGTCCACACTTGCTGCTCTCAGGATGAGCATTCGTGGCCACACTGCAGGACCTAAGAATGGTTTCCACATCCATCATTTCTCCATTGTTCTAGTCGCCGCATTTCGATGGCAAAGTGCCCAACTGGTTTCACTTTGCCTGCTTCTTCAAGCGGCAACGACCAAAGAGTGTGGCGGACATTGGCCACTTCGACTCGCTTCGCTGGGGCGATCAAGGAAAAATTAGGGAGAAAATCGGTGAGAACGTTTCTGCGAATCTCAGTTGCTGGGCCAGCCTCCCAGATCCCCAGTTGCTGGGCCAGCCTCCCAGATCCTCAGTTGCTGGGCCAACCTCCCAAATCCTCAGTTGCTGGGCCAGCCTCCCAGATCCCCAGTTGCTGGGCCAGCCTCCCAGATCCCCAGTTGCTGGGCCAGCCTCCCAAATCCTCAGTTGCTGGGCCAACCTCCCAAATCCTCAGTTGCCGGGCCAGCCTCCCAGATCCCCAGTTGCTGGGCCAGCCTCCCAGATCCCCAGTTGCTGGGCCAGCCTCCCAAATCCTCAGTTGCTGGGCCAACCTCCCAAATCCTCAGTTGCTGGGCCAGCCTCCCAGATCCTCAGTTGCTGGGCCAGCCTCCCAGATCCTCAGTTGCTGGGCCAACCTCCCAGATCCTCAGGTGCTGGGCCACCAGCCTCCCAGATCCTCAGTTGCTGGGCCAGCCTCCCAGATCCTCAGTTGCTGGGCCAGCCTCCCAGATCCTCAGTTGCTGGGCCAGCCTCCCAGATCCTCAGTTGCTGGGCCAGCCTCCCAGATCCTCAGTTGCTGGGCCAACCTCCCAGATCCTCAGTTGCTGGGCCAGCCTTCCAGATCCTCAGTTGCTGGGCCAGCCTCCCAGATCCCCAGTTGCTGGGCCAGCCTCCCAAATCCTCAGTTGCTGGGCCAACCTCCCAAATCCTCAGTTGCCGGGCCAGCCTCCCAGATCCCCAGTTGCTGGGCCAGCCTCCCAGATCCCCAGTTGCTGGGCCAGCCTCCCAGATCCTCAGTTGCTGGGCCAGCCTCCCAGATCCTCAGTTGCTGGGCCAGCCTCCCAGATCCTCAGTTGCTGGGCCAGCCTCCCAGATCCTCAGTTGCTGGGCCAACCTCCCAGATCCTCAGTTGCTGGGCCAGCCTTCCAGATCCTCAGTTGCTGGGCCAGCCTCCCAGATCCCCAGTTGCTGGCCAGCCTCCCAAATCCTCAGTTGCTGGGCCAACCTCCCAAATCCTCAGTTGCCGGGCCAGCCTCCCAGATCCCCAGTTGCTGGGCCAGCCTCCCAGATCCCCAGTTGCTGGGCCAGCCTCCCAAATCCTCAGTTGCTGGGCCAACCTCCCAAATCCTCAGTTGCTGGGCCAGCCTCCCAGATCCTCAGTTGCTGGGCCAGCCTCCCAAATCCTCAGTTGCTGGGCCAACCTCCCAGATCCTCAGGTGCTGGGCCACCAGCCTCCCAGATCCTCAGTTGCTGGGCCAGCCTCCCAGATCCTCAGTTGCTGGGCCAGCCTCCCAGATCCTCAGTTGCTGGGCCAGCCTCCCAGATCCTCAGTTGCTGGGCCAGCCTCCCAGATCCTCAGTTGCTGGGCCAGCCTCCCAGATCCTCAGTTGCTGGGCCAACCTCCCAGATCCTCAGTTGCTGGGCCAGCCTTCCAGATCCTCAGTTGCTGGGCCAACCTCCCAGATCCTCAGGTGCTGGGCCACCAGCCTCCCAGATCCTCAGTTGCTGGGCCAGCCTCCCAGATCCTCAGTTGCTGGGCCAGCCTCCCAGATCCTCAGTTGCTGGGCCAGCCTCCCAGATCCTCAGTTGCTGGGCCAACCTCCCAGATCCTCAGTTGCTGGGCCAGCCTTCCAGATCCTCAGTTGCTGGGCCAACCTCCCAGATCCTCAGGTGCTGGGCCACCAGCCTCCCAGATCCTCAGTTGCTGGGCCAGCCTCCCAGATCCTCAGTTGCTGGGCCACCGTTGCCTTCTCAGATCCCCAGTTGGCACCGCCCTCCCAGACCTCCCACATCCCCAGTTGGTACTGACCTCCCCATGCCCGCAGGCGGCGGGGCCTCAGCTTCTGCTGACGGTGACGATGGCGATGACGATGAGCCGCCGGTGAACCTGAAGGACTTCAAAGTGGAATACGCCAAGAGCGGCAAATCCAAGTGTCGAGCCTGCGATTCCTTCATTCCCAAGGTGAGATTAGCTAGTCTTAATCTTAGATTTGGTTAGCCTCATCAGACTACTGTTTTAGTAGTCTTAGTTAAGCAGAAATTCCCGAAAAGCCTGGATGCTGTTGACTGGAAATTTGTTAAAATGCGTGGCATCAAAGGAAGACTCGCTTCTCTTCGAATAATACGAGTCGTAATTAGACCTATAAAGTACAGTTTTGTTCTTTAACACGGAGCGTTTGTTTATTTTGTGTTTTTTGTGTCAATGAAGGTGACAGAGTATCTGGAGTAAAAAATAGTAGCATAGCAAGGGTTTGAAGCTTATTTTTTAGCGTGATAGTTGTAACACAGCTCGCGTCGGATCTCAAAGTTGCAGGGTATTTACAGAGCGCTGGGGTTCACAACAAAGCTCAGTGGACGGTGATTGACCAGATTGAAATTTATTTTTTAGTGTCAAGCTAATTTAGGATTCGTATTAGTCTGTGTCTCCAGGTAAATTTGGTTTGCACAATCCAGTCTTGACTTTGGTTAAATCCGTTTGGTTTCGTGTCTGAGAATTTACCAGTTGCCATGGCAACTAGATGCCTTCCGGTGTTGTCTGCCTTGATGGTCGCGCATGCTGCTGGCCCGGCGCTTGTCAATGGGATGGTGAGCGACTGGCCCGGCCACCGGCTGCGGCGGCACCAGCAAGTGCTGCTGATGCTGCTGCATCATGAGCATGTGCTGGTGCTGCTGCTGCTGCATCGGCCCGCCAAAATTTGGCAGCCTGCGCGATCGAACGCTGCTAGTTCGCGAGTGCCTAGCGAACAGGCTCTCCTCGCCTTTGCTCGACGCGGCTGTTGACGCTCCAGTTGAACTGGCAGTCGGTGATAAAGTTGAATGAGTTCCCGAGCTGCCAGCGCGACCTCCGGGCGAATCGTCGATGCCGTAGATGGCGAATAGACGGCGAACTCCGCTGCTGGGCAATCCCAGAAAGATATTCGGCATGGCGTTGCGCCTGCTGCTCAGATTCAGGTCGGCCGCGCTCGGCGTTGTCGACGACGAGGAGGCGCCGCCGCCAAGTCCGGCTCGCACGGTGTTGCATCGTCGAAGTCCGTCGCGAGCCCGCTTGCCCAGCGCCGCCAGCGGGCTCCAGTGCTTCATGCTGCCGCCGCGTTTGCCGCCGGCTGCTACCGTCTTCTCCGTCGTTGTCCGTGCCAGCAGCTGCCGCTCCGGGCGTCAGCAGCAGACTCGGGCTGGCCTGTCTCGCACTGCAGCCGCTGTCGTTGATTCCGCTGCTGCAACCACCGCCGTCTCGCCTGTCTGTTGCGGCTTCAACCGCCGGCTCTCGACTGTATTTATAGTCGGATCGAAGCATTGCTATATGATCAGTTGCCGAAGCTTCTATCAGTCTTATCTTTGACCTTCTATTGACACTTGGTCAACTCGGTCGTGCAAATCAGTCGGGTGGTCGGAACTTGATTTCTAGCCTGCTTGCACAGACCCTCTTCGTGTTTGATGAACTAATTTTGGTCGAGCCGCTAACCTTGGGACGTTTTGGACTATTCTTAGCTCTGCTCCAGTCCGGCCAAGGTGTGATAACTGTCTGTCCGAATCCGCAGAGACTGACAGCTGCCGCCTGTGCGTGCCG